>QLPG01022815.1:0-25847 GCA_003314385.1 Gomphus sp. MG54 | reverse complement strand
TTTCTAAGAAGACTAATTAATACTATGCACAATTGGTATCTCAAGTTAGGTTGTCATGTCATCCTTAGAATTGCCTGCTGTTCACTATTGGTGTATTGTCCTATTATAGAAAGTTAACAGGAGTCATAGTATTGATGCAACTTCAAGTCTTAATGGAGGAAACATCAGATCATATGGAGGTGTTGAACAGGAGAGAGGGATTCTGTGGTTTGTTGAAGAAGATTGTTATAGTCTATTTGTTCAATATTGAACTATTTGTGATCACATGACCCAATTATAACTCCGACACAAGTTATGTGACCATACAAACCTAACTATACCTCAGATTGAAATCACACATTTGAAGGCTGTCAAGATTCGGTGATGCCGAGATATTGGTTAAGTCCTGCAAACCACTACAGGGTGGCTAGGCTTCAACTGCGCCCTGCTGTTCTATGCGTGCCACTAATTTGGATAGTGAGAGGAGCCTTGAGAGGATGCCGAGGGCGTCAGCTCGAGCGAAGGACTTTTTAGAAATAGGGGGCAGACAAAGGGGTGCGAATCAATTGATATTCTGAGTGAAGAACTATCTACATACATCCCACTACTTTTATAGTTAAGAAGCAAGATGTGGAACAGGGTGGTGTAAGGAATGGAGACAATAAGGTATGAGGCAACCACATGGAGGCATTGTCCACAGTGATCAGAAATAGAATAAGGAATGTAAGCGGTATTAGAATCATAGAGTATGGCTGAAAATAAGATAATGAAATGGTGGGCGGGAATAGAACAATAGAGGATGGCCTAAGATAAAACAATGGCAATGGCCAGGACAATGAGTGGCCGTCATGTTGTTCGGGGGAAACGGGTTAAGGAGTGGATAGGGGGTGAAGGAACAATGAAAGGGGATGTACGAGGGAAGTGGTCCATATGATGTACCGGATGTACCGAGCCGAGGCCATGCAGTGGTGCGAGATGATGTGGGTAAGGGCCGGTTGGTCGGTATTCCCGAGTGAGTCGGTACTCGGTGTTGCGGGCTTGACAAAGGCAACAAAACTGGTCCAATGAGTCACTGTCAAAAAATTACAATATCTCAACCAATAAAATTTATTACATAAATGTGAGGAGACTAATCGAAAGCTGAGATGCAGGGGTATCTGTGAGAATATTCTCAGATTTTATAGATTTTTATTTGGTTCATAAAATTTGGAGCAAGTAAAAAGTGCGAAACATTGGACTGGTTTTGTGAGTCACTGTAGATGATATGCTGGGTTAGGCTGGGTCGCAGGTGCTCTTGGCTTGACCCACACCTAATCCCAAGGACACCTGACCTGGTGATAGTGATTGGCATGGGTAACCCCCAGGTATATTATGTCTACCTGTACCTGTACCCGCGAAAACCCATACCCGCTTACAGGTATGGGTTTTCACAGGTATGCTTATATAATTCATGGGTACACTTATATAACTGAGGTTCAGCGCTAACCTCACTTTGTTATAGCCCATACCTTCAACAACCCACACTAACCCCCACAACCACCCCTCCTTATTCTGAGACCTTTCCGACCGAAAGGACGAAGGATTGTTTTCCATAGTCTCCGTCCCCGACAAGTCTGACCCGGAAACCACTTTCCACTTCTGATCCCGTCACGACCGAGACACCATCTCCGAGTCCGTCTCCGACCGAGACTCAATACTTTGATAACCGACGCGCAGGACTATCGCGTACCTCACTTCCTTGTTCTCTCTTTTATATTGACCCCCTTGTACTTCCTTTTCCCTTGTTTTATGACCAGCAAAAGATAGTACAAAGACAGTCGCATGTATATAGTCTCCCAGTCGACTAGACTGTTTGCCAGTACGAATATCATCTTAGTCCACCCAGTTCCGACTCACTCCGGTGAACTTCCGTTTCCTCTCCGAAATTAGGGACAGACGATCGAGGAGGGCGCAACACATAAGTTGAAGCCAAGTCCCTTCGACCTCGAACATCTCAGTGACCGGATTGAACTATTCCACGACCTACCCTAAGTTTCCGGCACCTCCGTCCCCATCCGTAGTCCGTCTGACTCCCATCTCGGTTTTCGGCCCTGTTACGGACTTTCGCACTAACCCAGAAAACCCCTTCGGAAGTACTAGCTAAGCGCCTGACACGCAGACTTAACACACTTATATGATTGAAATTCAGTGCTAAATTCACTTATATAAGTGAGGTTAGCGCTAAACCTTGCTTATATAAGTGAATTTAGTGCTGAATTTTGATTATATAAGTGAGGTTAGCGCTGAACCTTGCTTATATAAGCATACCCACAAATTATAAAAGTATACCTGCGAAAACCTGCCTGTGGGTATGGGTTTGGGCCAGGTTGGAAATCCTGACCCTGACCCTTACTCATGCTACCCATACCTGCTACCCAGGTGGGTTTCCAATACCCACACCAATCACTACCTGGTGACCCATGCAGGTTGGCGTAACCCATGCTATTCTATAAGGAGATTGAGCCTATAGAAACCCATAAAAACATCTATATTTTCACCTATCAGTGTGTGAACCTATAATGTATGACAACCCTGGTCTCAATTATCTCATCTATGAAAATGGCACCAAACTCCTGGTTCAAGTTCTCAGTACACAGTGTACAACAAATTCCTGTGCTTATATAATAAATATTACATAAAATGTCAGCCCAGAAGCATGAATTACATAATATTAATAGTTCATAACTTGACCAGTCACAAAAGTACTAGTCATGGGAATATTATTTTTCTTTTAGTGTCTGACTATAAGGGTAACATAGTAACCTCTCCAGGCTTTTCTAAGGCCTTCCAATTCTTTTTGAACACTTCCATTAGCTTCAGGAAGGTATTGCCTTATCAGAAGGTTACATAATCAGCTCAGAATTAGTATATATAGAGGCTAGTTCTGTAGCATAAAATAATAATTTTTTCACCCATATTAATCCACAGGATTAAGTGCCAGAAGCACTGTCATAAGTGGACCAAAGTCTGCTTAGGTAACTGGTCCCAAGACCAGAAGCCACCCTTCACAATGGGTCCAAAGACCTGTTGAGTAGATTTATTCCAAAGAGTAAACATTAGCCTTTGCTATTGCAACTGTTAAGAACCAAGGTGCTGAGAATGTGTGAGCTAAATACCAGTGTAATAGTACTGAGGACACGATGCTGGCAGGGTATTGGCCTAGTCCAATGGACTGATCATATGTGGCTGGCTTCAAACACATTACATAATGATTAGGGCTATGACATTTAGCAGGGAGACATCTATAAGTACACTGCCCATCATTAATGGTTTATTTGCCTAGCTTATTTTAGGATCATCACTGCATCACCAGTTGCAAACTTCTCTCATTGTATACAAGTAAAGAAATGAAAATTCTTCAATATTCTTCATGACAGGATCAAATGCTACCCATTCTTATATATGTCTTATATAGTGACGCACAAAACTGAGTCAATGTTTGGTGCTTTTGGACTATTCATTGAATAGCTTTGAATGTAAAACATATATGAATAAGGTATTGGTGCATCAAAGAAAGAATCTGATCAGGGCTATGCAACCATTAAAAATTATGTAATTCCGATCAGGGGTGATGAAGATATGGGCGATTCAACTCAAGGGCCCATTGACTCAGTTTTGTGAGATGGTGTCAGAACAATCAGAATCTGATGCTCCATCTATTATATAACATGCAACCCTTGATAGATGGTTACTATGGTAACCTTATCTTTCATGAGAACTCAAATTAAGGTATTTAATCCCCTCTAACATGTCCAGAACTTCACTACACTCCAATGCACCCTACTTCCTTTGCTCAAAAAAAAAGCATCCTCTCCTTGGCCTCTCATGGTCATTCCACTTGCACTATTGCCTCAAGACTTGGCCTCAGCCAGTCTACAGTATCCAGGACTCTTAGAACTCTCCATCCCAACCAGCCCTGCCCCTCTGGAGGTTGTCCCCCTAACCTCTCCTCTAGAGATCAACATTCTATTTTATCACAAATGGCTACTGGCAGAGCTTCCAATGCTACTCAGGTCACCAAACACATCAATACAATTATCCCCCACCCAGTCTCCTCAGAAACAGTCAGAAGACTCCTCAGGAAACATTCATTCAAGGCTGTGGTAAAGAAGAAAAAGTGTTATAGCCCATGCCCTCAAACAAACCCACACTAACCCCCACTACCACCCGCTTCCGTTCCGAGACCTTTCCGATCGACCAAAGCCCGAACAACCAATTTCCGAATATCCGAAATACATTCCAAAGGCCCCCCCGAGTCCGACCCCCCGTAGCCCGAATCCAACCTTCCGAAGACTCCGAAAATCAAGGTTCCGTCACGATCGATAACCGACGCGCAGGACTATCGCGTACCTCGCTCCCTTGTTCTCTTTCTTATATTAACCCCTTGTACTATCTTCCCCTTGTTTTATGACCGGCTAAAGTTAGTACAAAGAGCGTTACATGTATATAGTCTCACAGTCGACTGGACTGTTCGCTAGTACAAATATCGATTTAGTCTCCCACCAGTTTCCGATTCACTTCCAGTAAAACTTCCGCCTCCTTTCCGAAATTAGGGACAGACGATCGAGGAGGGCGCAACACATAAGTTGAAGCCAAGTCCCTTCGACCTCGAACACCTCAGTGACCAGATTGATCTATTCCGTGACCTGCCCTAAACTTCCGGCGCCTCCGTCTCCGTCCGTAGTCCGTCCGATCCCGATCTCGGTCTTCGGCCCCGTTACGGACCTTCGCACTAACCCGGAAAACCCCTTCGGAAGTACTAGCTAAACACCTGACACGCGGACTTAACAAAAAGCCCTTCCTCAGTACAAGGCATAGACAGCTGAGGTTGGCCTTTGCTTTGAGGTACAGAGAGTGGACTGTAGGGACTGGAAGAGGGTCATTTGGTCAGATGAGACCAAAATCAACAGGTTTGGGTCAGATGGGAGGCAGTGGGTCTGGAAATAGAAGGGGGAGGGGTTGATTGAGAGAGAGGTACAGGGGACAGTCAAGTTTGGAGGGGGAAACATTATGATATAGGAGTGTATGGGATGGAATGGTGTTGGCCAGCTTGCAGAGATTGAGGGGAAGATAGATGCTGATCAGTTTGTGTCCATTTTGGAGGACCACCTGCTGCCCAGCCTGGAGGAAAGTGGAATTCCTGAGGAACAGGTAAATTTTCAACAGGATAATAACCCAAAGCACAAGTCAAAGAAGGCCAAGAACTGGATGGAAAACAACAATATCACTCTCCTTGACTGGCCTGCACAGTCTCCAGACCTGATGTTAAATCCGCGTGTCAGCGCTTAGCTAGAGACTTCCAGAAGGGTTTTTGGAGGGTTCCAAATGGTTTCCGAAGGGGGAGATTCGTATTCCAAGGGTGGGGGACTAAGGGTCGGGATCAGGATCGGAATCGGAGCAGACAGAAGACGGGAATGCTGGGGGTCTTGGGACTGTTCACGGTATAGGGTGATACGAGTGGTTCGAGGTCACAGGGACTTGGCTTCAACTTATGTGTTACGCCCTCCTCGATCGTCTGTCCCTGATTTTGGAGAGTCGGAAGTTTACCAGAACTTAATCGGAAACTACGATGCAGTATTAAGTCAATATTTGTACTGGCAAATAGTCCAGTTGACTGGTGACTTATATACATGTATCTAGTTCTTGTACTATCTTTTACCGAGTAAAGACAAGGGGGGGGAAGAGAGTACAAGGGGCAATATAAAACAAAGAACAAAGGAGTGAGGTATGCGATGATCCTGCGCGTCGTCTATCAAAGGAGCAGAACCTTAACTTCGGATTCTTTGGAGGTTCAGAAACACGGAACCTTGGAATGATGTATCGGACATCCAGAAATCGGTTGTTCAGTCATTGAGCGATCGGAAAGGTCCCGGAAACAGTACGGGTGGTTGTGGGGTTTAATGTGGGTTTGTTTGGTGGCATGGGCCATAACAGTATCCCTCCACTAGGACCAAGCCCTCGAGGTCCTAAGCTTAATTTGAGTGGTAATTAAGACGGACATTACTGTGGGAGTTCTTTGATGGCTCCCTGGGATATTTTGATCGATAAGCACTGATGGTTCATTTGTCTATAAAAGGGGGTGTTTGCAGAACTGGGAGGGGCCTTTTTTCAATGGAGAACATGGATCCTCAACCTTCGGGAAGTTTCGGAATTCTTTCCCGTTTTTTCCTCTCCGGGGCATCATCGGGGGAGTTCGATGGGGGTCTCGAAGATGAAGTGTGATGCCTGTGGGGCATTAATGCTGATATGGCGGCATTGCAGGCTCGTGCCATCACAATTTGCGATTCCCTCAGTTTGTCTATCCAGTTTGATTTTTCCTTCCTTTAACTTCTCCATAGTGCAGGGGTGTTTCCTAGATCCGTTATCGTCCAGAGACCATCCTCTAGGTCGGTCGGGATGGGGTATTGTCCCCAGTGGCCTGGTGGCAGGGGAAGATGGTCTGAAAGCCTTCGATCAGATTTCCATGTTTTTGACCCGTCTGGACGCCTTCCAGGTGAAATCAAGTTATTTCCATGATCTTCTCATGGCACTCGATTGTTGTCTGCTGCGGATTGTCGAGTTGTCAGAACTGCATTTGGGGGAGGTTACACTGGCTCGGAATCTTGTCAACGCATTGTTGTCCTTGATTAGTCAGGGGGTTGGTCCCTATGATCAGTTCTTGGGTGGTGTTTGTCCTTCGGAGACTGGGGGAGTTTCGGGTGAGTCCGTTGAGTGACTCGGTCGCGGAATGTGGATGCTTGGTGTGAGGGGTCTGTTGGGTGGTTTGAGGAGGTTAGGGGGTGGAGCCTCTAGGGTTGGCCCAAGTTGGAACAGTTTTGAGTCTTGATCGGGTTGGTTCCGACCAGGGCCTGGGTGTTCCATATTAATAATAAATGGATTTTTTTGTATTATTGGGTCATGAGTGTGATCGTAGATGGCATCGAGGTGGTTTTCCTGGAGGGGAGGTGTCAGGGTTTCCCAATCGATGGGTTGTTTTCTGGTTGATTTTCCTCCTCCTAGGGTAGATGTTTCCTCGTCCGTTCAACTATGTGGACAGGGTCATGGTTTGCGTGATGTTTTGTGGTAGTCATGGAGATTGTAGTGTTCATTCTACCGGATTGTCGCTTTGGACAGAGGTAGTGTCGTCGGGATTCGGAGAGTGTCCTGCAACTCGAGTCTCGGTTGAAATTGTTGATTAGTTTAGCTCATATTAATACTCTAACAAGAAAGGGTCTAGTTCTAGAGAATCTACATGGTACCGTTAGTCTAAGGGATGGTACAGGATTCAGCAGTGATCAGGATTCTTCCTGAGCAGAGTTTTTGGAGGGTCGTATTTGAGCGCTGAGTGAAGACTGCTAGCTCCATATTGTCAAGAATCAGTTAGGATAATCTAAACGAGTAGTACTCAATACCCTGTCGATCAATGGATCGTAGTGGGTGTCAAGCATTGGGTACTGATGGACTTTGGTACTGCCGAGGGGTGTTGTCAAAAGGTCGGGCGGACTATGGCCAAGTCCTGCAGGCCAAGAGTAGTGGCATTGGCTTCAACGTACTCATGCGTTGCGCCCTACTTGCCGTGCATGCCACTGTATTTGCAACAGACAGATACTCGAGAGGATGCTGAGGATGCTGGCCCGAGTTGAGGACTTTAACAGAAGAGAAGAAGGTAGAAGGGCCTAAGCCTAGTCGATACCCAGAATGAGGAAATATGTACATCCATGCCCTACTTATATAGGTTAAGAAGCGACATGTGGAACAAGGAATGTGGGACAACAAGGTATGCAAAGCATATGGTCATTGTCCACAACGAATAAAATTAGAATAAAGAATGCAATGCGGGGATAAAACAATAAAAGACAGGATAATAGAATGTGTCCAAAGATAGGACAATAGGAGGTGCCAGACTATAAGACAAAGTTTGTAACCGAGGATAGTACAAGGACAGGAAGTCCTGAGGTGAAAAGGGTTGAGGGTTGGGGACAGGGAGTGTGGATGGTGGATGTGCCGAGCCGAAACCGGCATACCAAGTGTCATGCACGCAATGCAGGTACTTGGTCATGGATATGGGGTGATTACTTGGTCGGCATTGCCGAATAGACGTGTCTCGGTATGGTACTTGACAGTGAGTGAGCATGGTCCTTGCAACTAAAATTCTGACGGGGTTCGGAGGGTTGGATTCGGAGGGTTGGAGTTCAGAGGGTCGGAGTGTTTCTGCAGAGGGGTCGAAATATTTCGACGATTGGTCATGGGGGGTTATATTCCTGAAAAGTTAGATGCATTGTTTTGTTTTATGTCCATAGGCATAGTTGGTGTTCAATGCAAACAACTAGTGCCAGAGTCGGGGGCCTAACTTCTTATTCCTTGGTTTCCGAAGTGTCCGACATCTCAGACTCTTCTTCAACCTCTTCCATCACAGAGGCTGTGCGCTCTTTGGTGACTGTGGTGGTAGATCTCGGGCATTCCTTGGCTGAGTGGCCCCATCTGCCACAGAAGAGGCAGAGGTTTTGTTCAAAGCAGTGTTGCCGTTCTTATGGTGTAATTTTTCTGTCTTTTTCGATTTTGGATGAAAGATCTGTGGTAGTCCTGCTGCCACTGGATGGGGTCGTGGGTTGGCCTACATTGGCCATCTTATTGCCCATGTTAGGGGCTGAATACGTGGTCACAGGGGTCCTCCCTCTGTCGTAGGGGCGGTCAAAGTGCTGGGTGGAGGGGGGCTCTCTGGCAATTTCCGATCATCGCTCCCAGTAGCGGGCGTCGATGGATTGGGACAGGAGACAGAGTTGGAGCAGGGAATGGGGCTTTCCTACTCTAGAGATCTCATCCTTGATTCTGCTAGGGAGTCCGTTGTAGAACTGGTGATGAAGTGCGGCATCGCCCCAGTGGACATGGGTGGCTAGTCGATTGAATTCGACTACATATTTCGTGATGCGCTGATTATCATGCATGCGGAGGGTCTCGAGGTCTGCTTTGGCCTCTCCTTCTGGGTTGTGAGGGCCAAAGTTGGTTTTGAGTTCATTCATGAACTCCTCATAGTCATGGAGCCAGTCTGGCTTGTCAGGGGCAGAGAGGGCTGGTTCAAACCAGTCCAAGGTGGTACCGGTCAGGTACAACAGTACATAGGTCACCTTGGTGCTCTTGGTATTGAAGGTGTCAGGGCGGTCACAGAAGTTCAGCCTACATTACACTAGAAAGGCTTGTAGTTTTCTAGAATCGGATCCATCAAAGGTATCCGGATCCCGAACCTTGGCAGCGTGGGGGGCTGATCTTCTGGGGCTGGCTAAGTTACTTGCCAGCATAACATGGGCCTGAGTGAGATCAGGCACAACGTTGGGTCCTAAGGTGGGGGCCCCTCCCAGGTGTGCAGGAGGTGGCGCTGCTGTGGCGGGTGATGCGACATGGGGTTGGATGATGGGGGGTGGTGCAGCAAACGGGGGTACGGTGGGTGGTGTAACGAGTGGTGGTGCTATGGGCAGTGGTGCCATGGGCGGAGGTGCAAGGGGTGGTTGTCAGGTGCCGGATTCTGACGGACTTCGGAACTGCCGAAGGGTGTTGTCGAAAGGTCGGGCAGACTATGGCCAAGTCCTGCAGGCCAAGAGTAGTGGCGTTGGCTTCAACGTACTCGTGCGTTGCGCCCTACTTGCCGTGCATGCCACTGTATTTGCAACAGACAGATACTCAGGGGGATGCTGAAGATGCCGGCCTGAGTCGAGGACTTAACAGAAGAGAAGAAGGTAGAAGGGCCTAAGCCTAGTCGATCCCCAGAATGAGGAAGTATGTACATGCATGTCCTACTTATATAGGTTAAGAAGCGACATGTGGAATAAGGAATGTGGGACAACAAGGTATGCAACGCATGTGGTCATTGTCCACAACGAGTAAAATTAGAATAAGAGATGTAAGGTGGAAATAGAACAATGAAGGACAGAATAATAGGACGTGCCCTAGCACAATAGGAAGTGCCCGATTGTAAAACAAGGCCATGACCGAAGATAACACAAGGGCAGGATGTGCCGAGGTGAGGCGGACCGAGGAGTGAAGAGTGGGCGTAGGAATGAGGGATGTGACCGATATGCGCATCCGGCCGAGAACAACTGATTGAATGGTTCGTGCTTGGTTATTAATGGAGTATTCTAGTCGGTACCGCCGAGTTATCGGGTCCTCGGTACGTGTACTTGACAGTGGTGGTATGTAGGGGGGTACCGATGAGTCTGATGGTGCTGCTGTGGATGGTCCTGAACTGGACCACATATCTGATGGCGATGATTGTTGAATCACCTGGGGGTGGTTCACGAGGAACGGGTTGGTCAAATTCAAATGCAGGTGTTGATTTGTGTTCAAGAATCCGGAGTCGGAAGAAGGCTCTGGGGGATGAGCTGGGGTCTGAGGCATCTGAAAACTTGGGGCAGTTCTTGGGGGATGGATGCACGGCGGGCAGATGCATGAGTGATTGTCTGCATGGCTTGTGAACCTGTGATAGGTCTCATGCTTAATGACGATCAGGAGTGTGAGTAGGAATATACTGTTAAATCCACATGTCGGTGCTTAGCTAGAGACTTCCAGAAGGGTTTTCGGAGGGTTCTGAATGGTTTCCAAAGGGGGGATTCGTATTCTAAGGGTAGGAGACTAAGGGTCGGGATTGGGATCAGAATCGGAGCAGACAGAAGTTGGGAACACCAGGGGTCTTGGGACTGTTCATGGTATAGGGTGATACAAGTGGTTTGAGGTCGCAGGGACTTGGCTTCAACTTATGTGTTGCGCCCTCCTCGATCATCTGTCCCTAATTTTGGAGAGTCGGAAGTTTACCAGAACTTAATCGGAAACTACGATGCAGTATTAAGTCAATATTTGTACTGGCAAATAGTCCAGTTGACTGGTGACTTATATACATGTATCTAGTTCTTGTACTATCTTTTACCGAGTAAAGACAAGGGGGGGAAAAGAGTACAAGGGGCAATATAAAACAAAGAACAAAGGAGTGAGGTACACAATGATCCTGCGTGTCATCTATCAAAGGAGCAGAACCTTAACTTTGGAATCTTCGGAGGTTCAGAAACACAGAACCTCGGAATGATGTATCAGACATCTGGGAATCGGTTATTCAGTCATTAAGCGATTGGAAAGGTCCCGGAAATAGTGCAGGTGGTTGTGGGGTTTAATGTGGGTTTGTTTGGTGGCATGGGCCATAACAACTGTGGGTCATGGAAAGGAATCACAGATGGGTGGGCAGAGGATCATCTTTTCAATAATCACAACTGGAAAGTCTTCGGGAATGGTAGGGATGGTCACATGACTGAGTTGGATCAGATCAGGGAGCACAGACTATAACAGTATGTGTTGTGGAATCAAAATGTAGAGTTGTTTGCTTATATTTTCCTCAGCACTTTTCAACCCTTTGCCAGTTTCTGTTGGGTGGTATAAGGAGGGTAGGTATAAGGGCAACCTAAGCAGGTATTCTACCCTTGGGCAGTGCACTGGCAAAGGGGGATCCAAAGAGAAAACTCTAGGGAATCCTTTGCCCACTAACTATGACTATATATATACCATTGCTATGGTGCTCCACTCATATGCCCTGTATCGGTCAGAGATAGAACTGAGGCACTAGTATCGCCAATGACTGCTGAAGGTATGGCTGATAGCCATGGTTGATATCCACTGATGGCAGTTGCCATCTATAATACTCATTTGGCATATATCTCAGTCAGTATAGTCAGGGGACCTATTCTTGGAGGTTCCCCTGATAGTAGGAGATAGGAGGATGATTTTTGCTAGTTGGGGGAGGGTTCATTAGTGAGGAAATATGGCATTATATTCTTTACTATGCATCTATCTATCTTAGTATATTTTTACATAAATGTAGGACATGACCTATCGCAGCTCATATGATCATTAGTACCGCAGGAGACACAGTGTAGTTGAGATTTGTTTGAGGAGGATGCTATCTTGTGCCTGTCGCTGCATGTTCCACATGTGTCATGTTTTTACAGGTGCTTGTATGATAGGTGAATCCATCTATAACATTTGAGGCATCTGATTGGCTCCTTTTTACTCTTTTCTGCATAGACCTGCTTTTAACAGATAAGTAGACCTTCATCAGGACCTTGCTCACTACTTCTACACTATAAAATACAAATAAAGTGTGGCTGTATGTCTTGTTATGTTTACAACATTGTGCTAGCTTCAACGATTGAGCTGATATGATAGAACCTGGCAACATTTAGTTAGTTACTTCAATGTCACATATCTCTACCACTCTTTTGGGGTCAAAGTGCAATGGAATGAACTTTATCACTAGTGGGAACATTCTTGTCTTGATTCTGGCTTCTGGAGAAAGATTATGTCAAGTCCACGTACCAAGACCCATCTGCCGGCAGTGCCAACCGAGCAATCATCCTATATCCACGACCAAGTGGCCGCGTCACCTGCATAACACTTGGTGCGCTGGTCCCGGCTTGGCACATCTGCAATCCGCACTCCTCGGTTCGTCTAACCTCGGGACTTCCTGTCCTTGTATTATCCTCGGACAAGACCCCATTGTTTTATACTCGGCCACTCCCTATTGTCCCATCTTGAGTCACGACCCATTGTCCTGTCTTTTATTGTTCTATCCCCGCTTTGCATTCCTTGTTCTAATTTTGTTCATTGTGGACAATGACCACATGCTCTGCATATCTTATTGTCCTACATTCCTTATTCCACATGTCGCTTCTTAACCTATATAAGTAGGACATGGATGTACATACTTCCTCATTCTGGGTATCAACTAGGCTTAGGCCCTTCTACCTTCTTCTCTTCTGTTAAAGTCCTTGACTCGGGTCGGCATCCTCAGCTATCTGTCTGTTGCAAATACAGTGGCACGCACGGCAAGTAGGGTGCAACGCATGAGTACGTTGAAGCCAATGCCACTACTCTTGGCCTGCAGGACTTGGCCATAGTCTGCCCGACCCTTCAGCAACAACCCTCGGCAGTACCAAAGTCCATCAGTATCCGACGCTTGACAGATTAGCAAGGAATGAGAGGCAATTCTTAGCTGATTGAGCTAGTGTGATGCCTCTTCAGTGTCTATTTCTAGTAGTATACTAATATTGTTCAGATAATGTGCACTGGTCATTGCATGCTTTAAGTAATCAGACATGGTGTGGATTATGTCATTTGCCTTTTGGACTGTGGCTGTGTTAGTGAGTCCTTTGAGAAGTATTGTACTTGGGTCTGGTGTTATGGCCCATGCCGCCAAACAAACCCACATTAAACCCCACAACCACCCGCACTGTTTCCAGGACCTTTCCGATCGCTCAATGACTGAACAACCGATTTCCAGATGTCTGATACATCATTCCGAGGTTCCGTGTTTCTGAACCTCCAAAGATTCCAAAGTTAAGGTTTCGCTCCTTTGACAGACGATGTGCAGGATCATCACGTACCTCACTCCTTTGTTCTTTGTTTTATATTGCCCCTTGTACTCTCTCCCCCCCCCCTTGTCTTTACTCGGTAAAAGATAGTACAAGAACTAGATATATGTATATAAGTCACCAGTCAACTGGACTTAGTGATTGGCGCGGGTATTGGAAACCCGCGCAGGTAGCGGGTACGGGTAGCGCGGGTATTGGAAACCCGCGCAGGTAGCGGGTACGGGTAGCGCGGGTAAGGGTCAGGGTCAGGATTTCCAACCCGGCCCAAACCCGTACCCGCAGGCGGGTACGCTTATATAACCGAGGTTCAGCGCTAACCTCGCTTATATAAGTGAGGCTCAGCGCTAACCTCGCTTATAGCTGCACCTCGGTTATATAAGCATATTTAGGGCTGAATTTCAATGTCCAAATGATGTAGCCAGCACGGGTTCTTACTGCGCGTATGACGCGTACGACGCATACGGCGCGTTCGTACGCATATGGCGCGTACGACGTGTACGGCGCGTACGACGTGTACGACGCATATGGCGCATTCGTACGCGTACGGCGCGTACCACGTGTACGGCGCGTACCACGTGTACGGCGCGTACCACGTGTACAACGCATACGGCGCGTTTGTACGCGTACGGCGCGTTCGTATGCGTACGGCGCGTACAACGCGTACGACGCGTACGGCGCGTACGGCACGTACGGCGCGTACGATGTGTACGGCACGTACGGCATGTATGGCGCGTACGACGCGTACGGCACATATGGCGCGTACGACTCGTACGACTCGTACGGCGCATACGGCGCGTATGGGGCGTACGACGCGTACAGCGCATACGGCGCGTACCACGCGTACGACGCGTACGGCGCATACGGCGCGTACCACGCGTACGACGCGTACGGCGCATACGGCGCGTACCATGCGTACGGCGCGTATGGGGCGCGTCGTACGACGCATACAGCGCGTATGACGCATACGACGCGTACGGCACATACTTCACTGATTCTGCCGGCCTCAGGGGCAATCAGCTCTGTCCTGAACCCGCGGGTAAGAGCAATACCCGTTGTGGGTCACGGGTAACAGCAATACCCGTTAAACCCGCGGGTACCCGTACCCGTACCCGCAATAACCCGCTACCCGTTGCTAAGGGTACGGGTATTCTTGGGTACGGGTACGGGTAGGCACAAAATACCCGGGGGTTACCCGTGCCAATCACTAACTGGACTATTTGCCAGTACAAATATCGACTTAATACTGCATCGTAGTTTCTGATTAAGTTCCGGTAAACTGCTGACTCTCCGAAATTAGGGACAGATGATCAAGGAGGGTGCAACACATAAGTTGAAGCCAAGTCTGCGACCTCAAACCACTCGTATCACCCTATACCGTGAACAGTCCCAAGACCCCTGGCGTCCATCTGCTCCAATTCCGATCCCGATCCCGACGCTTAGTCCCCCACCCTTGGAATACAAATCCCCCCCTTTGGAAACCATTCGGAACCCTCCGAAAACCCTTCTGGAAGTCTCTAGCTAAGTGCCAACATGCGGATTTAACATCTGGGGCATCTATAAGGATTTGGTATAATTTAATGCCTTTCCTAACTCTGACTCTAGCATCCAGAATTGATGCCACTGATGGAACAGTGATTGAGGGGGGTGTGATAGGTTAGAATGCAACTTTGGTAAGTATGTCCTTGTAAGTCATTGTTGTCTCTGTTAGTCTTGTCATGGAAGTGGTGTGGTGACTGATGAGGCTGCCCTGATGTCTTATACCTCTGTTGCAGCTGCTTCTGCCACTCTATCAATCATCACTGTTGCATCACAGACCTTAGCCATTAGGCATTCTGTTTATTTCAAAAGCTGGGTATTTATTGATGAGGCTATTTTATCTCCTTTCACATCAATGTCCAGTTAGGAGAGTATAAAGGCAATCAATCACCTATATTACATTGTTCACTAGTCATGTGACTCCTTTTAGTTATGTGATTTGGAGAAGGGATATGGATAGTACATTGATGGTCCACAGTTCTCCTGGAATTGTGAGTAGAACTCATTCAAGGTAAGACTTACCCTCTTTGTTAAGTATACATTACCATGCATCGGTTCACTTGGCAGTACCAACCAAATGCTAAACATTAATTCTGCACACAGGTAACCAAGTCATTATAAGTCACTTAGTATGTCAGTCTTAGCTCAGTACATTCATCATCTACATTTTCTTCTATTCATCATCCATTACCTTAACCTGTTTATTCTTTTATTTCCCAGCCCATTTTACCTTGGGATATTCCTATTGTTTTATTCTCAGTCATATTTTATTATTCTATTTTTTGTTCATGTCCATTGTTCTATTCTTAATCATTGTGGACAATGGTTCCACATTCTTTCCATACCTTATTGTTATGATGTAGAGAAAGGATGTAATCGTAATATATTTAATCTCCCAAAGGTGAGGCAATGGGGAGGTTCTGGATGGGGCTTGGCTTTAATGTATTATGTTACACCCACTAGACCACATGGTCCCTAATTTCGTAAAGGTGAGGCAGACAGAAGTGAACAGAAGAACCTTAGTCGAAATCAAAGTTGATTTTCTGACTGAAGACTGACCTATGAGTATAAGTTCTTTTATACTAAGGAGTCGAATAGATTCCTATAATAGAATGAGAAAGCCGAGGATCGTGAAAAGCGAGAAACAGAAATACTACATCCCAAATAATGATCTCCTCTGTGACATTGTGGAGTGACATGTCACTCCGATTCCCAACAGAGTTACTCTAAGGAATGTAATAGCAGATCGGACATAAAGGACTGAGTGGAATTGCGAACAGATGAAAATGAAATGAAACATAATGAAAAGATATTAAACGTAAATGAGGATGGAATGGAATAACAAGCATATGGGATGTGATGTAAATGAGTGGAGTGAATTGACAGGAGCATGTGATGCCAAGACGGATACACGAGGTGCATATAGTCCATGGGCTGAGGGCGTTATGTTGAATAGTGAGCGATAGCGGAGTTGGGCTGAGTTGGCTGAAATGAATAGTCAGGCTTGCCGGCATACGGTTCCTGACAGTTATCCCTTTTTCTACCTTATGCCACCCTGTTCCACCCCCAGTTCTTAACCTATATAAGTAGCATATGGATGTAGATAGCTCCTCATTCTGGATATTGACTTTGCAACCCCCATATCCTCCCATCTGAAGTTCTGTCAGCAACAACAAGAGCTTCAATACTTGGGAGTGGAAGAGGAAGTTGAGCAATGATACTTGTTGGTGTATTGACCAGCTCAAGACTGAGCTTTAACTAATTACCTAAGAACTGTACATATGGTCTAGCGGAGTAGCGGAGTCCAATAACAAGCACTAGATAGAGGAGTAGAGAAATCATGACATTACCCCCCTTTTAAGATCAATGTCCTCATTGACCATTGCCTATTTACTAGGTGATCCAACGTACTGGGTTGGAGGTGTTTGTGTTTGTTTGGCATAAGCGCCTGTTTTGTTCGTTCGTTGCCCCTCCCACCCATGGTCTCATCTGAAAGAGGTGGTAAGAAGAAGGTAATCAATCCCTGCACTCGTCCTAGCCGGCGTGCCGGCGTGCATGATTGGTGGGGCATCCTTTTTGTGAGAAGAAGGTAAGGCAGGGGTTGCAGACTTGTTAGTTAGTCTTCCCATTGCACCGGCATGTGTTCAGCTTCCCTAGATCAAGACCCTCTGGAGCTCTCTACTAGCCATGGATCCTTCTCTCATTGCACCGGTGTGCACAACGATCCCAGGTCGTTTCTTCATCATGCCGGTGTGTGTGGCGACTCCCTTTTTTTTATTTTTACAGGTTGTTTTGTTGCCACGCCGGCATGCGTGGTGACTCCATCCTTTTGTTGTGCCTGCATAGGTTCACACCACATATTTGTCGCCCTTGCCGTTTATGCTCTATCCATTGTGCCTGCCATTGTGTACTGGTGTACCGCCCTTGCACCTGTATCCACACCTGCACCTGCCACCCTCGCACCATCCTCGCACCCACACCTGCCCCCACAGTCCTACACATACCTGCACCCTCCTCTCTTGTACCTGCCGCCTGCATGGGTTTGTACCTGTACACCTGTCACACCCACTGTCACACTCTATCCGTTGCGTACCAGTGCTCAATTTGCCATGCCCACCACCACTGAGCATGTCGTGTATGCGTCACACCTGCCATCGTGCCTGCCATCACACTCTATCTGTCACGCCCGCCATTGCGTACCGGTGTGCCACCCTTGTACCTATAACCACACCTGCACCCACTGCCCTCGCACCTGCATCCACACTTACACCCACCGCCGCTTTCACACCTGCACCTGTACCTGCCCCCGCACCCCTACGCGTACCTGCCCCTGCTGCCCTTGCACCTGCACCCGCACCCATCCTTGCACCATCCTTGCACCTGCCCATGTTTGCGCCTTCCCATCTGTCGTGCCCACCTGCATTCGCACTTGTTGCCGTCGTGCATACTCATAGCATTGATTTGCTGCACCCACCACCACTGAGCGTGTCATGTACGTGTCACACTTGCCATCACGCATGCGTCACATTTGCCGTCGTGCACATGTCACACTGACTCGCCGCATCCTTGCTGCGCTGACTCACTGCATCCACCACCACCAAGCATTGTGCACTTGTTGCACTGACTTGCCATGCTTGGGTAGTCTGTGGAAGATGTGGCCTATGTGCCTGGGTACAGCTGGGAATTGCCTGTGGAACTCTTGTGTTTTCCGTCTTGCATTCCTCATGTTCTTCTCTGGCACCCACAAATTATCTTCTCTGGGATACCCAATCCACTTCACCAGATATCCACTTCACCAGATATTGTAGCACTCCTCTAGGCATTCTGGAGTTCAGAACTTCCTCCACTTCATACTCTACTCCTTTTGGTGTCATCACTGGTGGAGGCGGTGTTGGCTTTTGTTGTATGGAGGATGTGGGTGTTTGGGCAGGGCGCAGCAGGACAGTATTAAACACAGGATGGATGTTCTTCCAATTGGGGGATAGTCGCAGTTTATAAGCACATTCTCCCACTTTTGCCACAATTGGGAATCGGCCATAACATCTGTCTTCTAGTTTTTTTGAAGGTTGGTTGGTGGTGATATTAAGGCCTTCCAAGTAAACCTTGTCCCCTACTTAATATTGTGATATGTCTTGCCTGTCAAGTACACGTACCGAGGTCCCGATTATTTGCCAGTGCCGTCCAAACAACCATCCTACATCCATGTACAAGTGTCCACGCCGCATGCATAACACTTGGTGTGCTGGTCTTGGCTTGGTACATCTGCCATCCACACTCCTCGGTCCGTTTCACCTCTGGATTTTCTGTCCTTGTATTATCCTCAGTCATGACTCCATTGTTTTATACTCGGCCACTCCTATTGTCCTATCTTTGGACATATTCTATTATTCTTTCCTTTATTGTTTTATCCCCGCTTTACATTCCTTGTTCTAATTTTATTCATTGTGGACAATGACCGCATGCTCTGCATACCTTGTTGTCCCACATTCCTTATTCCACATGTCGCTTCTTAACCTATATAAGTAGGACATGCATGTACATATTTCCTCATTCTGGGTATCGACTAGGCTTAGGCCCTTCTACCTTCTTCTCCTCTGTTAAGTCCTCAACTTGGGCCGGCATCCTCAGCATCCCCCTGAGTATCTGTCTGTTGCAAATACAGTGGTATGCACAGCAAGTAGGGCGCAACGCACGAGTACGTTGAAGCCAATGCCACTACTCTTGGCCTGCAGGACTTGGCCATAGTCTGCCCAACCTTTTGCCAACACCCCTCAGCAGTACTGAAGTCCGTCAGTACCCAATGCTTGACATTGCCCTCCTTTGTCATAATACTTCTTCATGTCTGATGCTGCCTTTTCTAATGCTGCTGATGCCTCCTCTCTTATTTTCTTCATCCTTCTCTCAAACACATCTGCTGCCTCTGTTTCTGCCTCCCATCATGGCTCTGTGGACTTCCTTGGATGCTGTCCATAGTTTAAGTAGAATGGAGAGTACCCTGTTGACACTTGGATCTTGTCATTATAGCTGAACTCTGCCAATGGCAACCATTCCACCCAGTCATCCTGCCGATGGTTGACAAACAGCCGTAGATACTCTTGGTTGATGCGTTCTGTTTGTCCATCTGTCTGGGGATGATAGGCAGTCGAAGGGTTCATCTTTATCCCTAGCAGCTGGTATAGGTCTCTTGTGAACTTCGAGATGAATTGAGAGCCCGTCACTAATCACCACTTCTGGGAGTCCAAAGTCTCTCCACACCATGTCTCTGAAGATCCTTGCAATCCCTTCTGATGTGACCTCTCCATTTGTTGGTACCAATCTAATTCATTTGGACAGTCTATCCACCACTACTATAATTGTATCATATCCTAGGCTTTGTGGTAATTGGTAATTGGGTGATGAGGTCCACTGATATGTACTGCCAAATCCTTGCTGGAATTGCATTTGGAGCTAGAGTCTCCCTTGGTTTTGCTGGGAACATCTTTGTTTGTTCATACCTACTACACCCATCCACATATGTTCTTACATCTCCATGTATCCTTGGCCACCAGTAGTTCCTGAGGATGAGCTCTGTTGTCTTGAACCTCCCAGGGTGTCCTGCGGTAGGTGTGTCATGGTGTAGATGAATGATTTCCTCCCAAAGCTTCCTGTTCTTTGGTATGTATATCCTTCCTTCCTACATTATGATCCCCTCTTCTTCCTTCCAATCCTTTTCTCCACTCTCCACCCTCTCTCTGACGTTGCTCTCTATGTTCTTTGCTTTTCTGATTCTTTTCATCAGGTCTTCCTCCTCTCCTCTAAGCTCTCCCCTTATTGCTCAGAAGAACTCTTTCTTCAAACACTGTCACTCCAGTATTATCTCCTTCTACTCCCTGTTTATGGTCTTCCCATCTCGAGAGGAGGTCAGCCTTCTTGTTGAGTTGGCCTGGTCGATGCTTTAGGATAAAATCATAATCTGCCAATTCAAGGGACCATCTGGCCTGGCGGCGGTTTAGCTTTCTTGCTGTCATGAAGTATTCTAGGTTCTTGTGGTCCGTCCATATTTCAAATGGCTGCATTGTCCCTTGCAGATAGTGCCTCTACTCTGCCAATGCCCACATGATGGCTAGCATCTCCTTATCATGTATATCATAATTCCTCTCCACATCATTGAGTGCTTTGGACATGTAGGCCACTGGTTTCCAGGTTCCCTGTTGCATTTGTGACAGGATTGCACCACTGGTGAAGTCTGAACTGTCTGCTTCCACTCGGAACAGGTCCTCATCTGTTGGGAAGGCTAAAATTGGTGCTGCTGTTACTTCTGCCTTGAGGAGTTGGAAGCTTATCAACTGTTTGGCTCCCCAGTTCCATGGCTTGTTCCCTGTTAGTTCATGTAGTGGTTTGGCAATGCTTGTGAAGCCTTGGATGTAATTGTCTTGCATTCAGCCATTGGTAGTCCTGCACTGGCCTCAAACTGCCATCTTTCTTTTTGATGAAGAAGAATGGCGATGCAATAGGAGACTTGGATAGTTGGATCTTCCCTGACTTCAGGTTTTCTTCCAAAAACTCGTCTAGCTGCTTCTGTTCCTCTAGACTGAGTGGGTACACCTTGCTTGAGAATGGTTCAGCCCCTGGCTTTAGTTCGATTGCATGATCCCACCGCCATTGTTCAGGAAGGTTATTGTCAAACCCCTCCTTTGTGAAGACCCCTCTAAACTCTTCCAGGTAGTGTGCTGGCACCATTTCTTCCACCATCCTCTTCTTCTCCTCCTTCTGTGCCTCCTCTGCCAGCTTCTGTGAATGTGTCCTGGCTACGCGCCCTTCCTCCTCCTCTGCATATATCTGGGTCACAAATATATGGTCTCCCTCCTGTAGTTCTTCCTCCTCTTCTTCTATATCATCCTCCTCTACACCTGCTTTTGACATTCCACATTCCAAGGGACATCGGTCAAATGTCATCTCTCCTGTCTTCCAGTTGATACTTGGGTTATGCTTCTGAAGCCAGTTGAAGCCACCAATAAGGTCTGTCTTTCCGGTATTGGTGACTGCAAAAGGGAAGACCTCTGAGTGGTTCTTTATCCTAACTCTGAGGGTCACTGTATGGGTTATCGGTCCTCCTTCATTGTGGGTTCCATCCACATTGTAGACAGGTAGTGGTCTTGGGAGTCTTTCCATTGGCAAACACTTGGCTTTTGCAAAGCCTTCATCGATGTAGCACCCTGTTGCCCCATAGTCTAGGAGCACTTCAATTGTGAATCCCCTTTTGTCTGTCAGCGTTTCAACAGTGGTGGGTATCATTACCGAAGATTGGTTGATTCATCTGATCCACTGTTTCCTTCCTCTAAGCTCCTTGACCACTTCTATGCCTTCCTCTCTTCTCGTCCCTCATATGGCTTCCACTCCTTCTGATGTCACTTCTCCTTTCTTTCCGCTGTGTGTCCACTAGGGAATAGCATGAGTTAGGGTAACCCCCACAGGTGTTATAGCCCACACCTTCAACAACCCCCACAACCACCCCTCCTTATTCCGAAACCTTTCCGACCGAAAGGACGAAGGATTGTTTTCCATAATCTCCGTTCCCGACAAAGTCTGACCCGGAATCCACTTTCCGCTTCCATTCCCATCGCGACCGAGACACCATCCCCGAGTCCGTCCCTGACCGAGACTCAATACTTTGATAACCGACGCGCAGGACTATCGCGTACCTCACTCCCTTGTTCTCTCTTTTATATTGCCCCCCTTGTACTTCCTTTTTCCCTTGTTTTATGACCGGCAAAAGATAGTACAAAGATAGTCACATGTATATAGTCTCCCAGTCGACTAGACTGTTCGCCAGTACGAATATCATCTTAGTCCACCCAGTTCCGACTCACTCTGGTGCAACTTCCGTCTCCTCTCCGAAATTAGGGACAGACGATTGAGGAGGGCGCAACACATAAGTTGAAGCCAAGTCCCCTCGACTTCAAACACCGGATTGAACCATTCCGCGACCTATCCTAAGTTCCCAGTGCCTCCGCCCCGTGTCCGTAGTCCATCCGACTTCCGTCTTCGGTCCTCGGCCCTGTTACGGACCTTCACACTAACCCGGATAACCCCTTCGGAAGTGCTAGCTAAGCGCCTGACATGCGGACTTAACAACATTCATATAGGACAAGGCAAAGTGGATCTTTCGCATATGGTCCACTTTGAAATAAGATGCATCGTCCTCGAAGTTCAGGTAGAGCTCACGCAGGAAGATATCCATCTTCTCTGATGAGCCGTCAAATGGTTCTGGTCTTGCGATTTTGCCAGCTGATGGGATAGAGGAGGTGGTTGTAGATGTCAGCTGGGGTGTTTGGGCTTGTAATAACGCTAGGTGTTGGTTAAGGTAGTGTGTCTGGTTGTTCACCATTGCAGTCAGGTCTGCATTGTTTTGCTGCAGGCCTGCAAGAATTTGTTGTAGGAGATCAACATCTATGATAGGGTGTTGTAGGGATATAATAGTCTTGAGCTAATGTCAGCAACAACAAGAGCTTCAATACTTGGGAGCGGAAGAAGAAGTTGAGCAATGATACTTGTCGGTGTATTGACCAGCTCAAGACTGAGCTTTAACTAATTACCTAAGAACTGTACATATGGTCTAGCAGAGTAGCGGAGTCCAATAACAAGCAATAGATAGAGGAGTAGAGAAATCATGACAAGTTCTCACTCAGGCCAATACTCTTGACATTCTCCCAAGTTCCTCTCCTCTCTGAAATTAGTAGCACAAATGGAAAGTAGGTGCAATGCATAAGTACATTGAAGCCAGCCACCCCAATCAGTCTACTAGACTTGGCCAATGCCCTGCCAGCATCATGAAGTTAGTACTTTTTAATTAGTACTCGGCCCATGCAACATTGGCATTTTCGGTGCTTGACACTCTTCCATGTTTGTTATGTCCTGATCAGGTAGCCATATGTCACTGGGCAACTAACTGTGCCTCTTTTTTCAGCCACTGCTTCTTGTAGCTTATTGCACTGTCTGTTTGGCCTTGGCAGTATCTGTTGTGCATGGTTATAAGCAACTTTGGTTATCAAGGTGCATCTATGATGGTAGACCCCTATGGTTGGAGATTTCTATGTATCCCCTTCTTCTATAGCTGCTATCTCCTGTCCAGACAGATCTCTTGTTTCCTCTCATGTGAGTGCTTCTGGCTCTGTGGCTTTACCCCTGGTGGTGGGCCAGTAAGTGGGAGGTCTTCTCTCAATCGGTAGGTCTGCCTCCTTGGTAGTGTCTGGTGGGTTTTCTTTTACTTTATTGGTGGGAGTTTTCTGCCTGATTCTTCCTTGGCCATCTACTCTTGTTTGTGCTAAAGTAGGGGTCTGTTACATACCATTGCAATGGTTGGTGAATACATGTAACAAGTTGCTATTTAAATAGTGCCCACAGACTATTGCCAGATAACCTGGCATAGTGGCCTTTTGGCCCAGTTGAAAGAACACATCACTGTGGGAATTTGTTGCCTTTCACAGGGTCTGCCTCATCTTAGTGGTAGGTATAGCATGATTGTTGATCCTGCTAGTCGATTTTCCAGCTAACATTGTGGACCAGGGTTGACTGGGGATTTTTGGGTTGTGTATAAGGTATAGGGACATGTATGAGTAGGTATCTACAGGAAATACTAGAGGAATTCTTGAATGCCCAGGTGATGATGGTGGTCCAAGTCCCCATATGTGTCCC
Organism: Gomphus sp. MG54; assembly: GCA_003314385.1. Taxonomy (NCBI): domain Eukaryota; kingdom Fungi; phylum Basidiomycota; class Agaricomycetes; order Gomphales; family Gomphaceae; genus Gomphus; species Gomphus sp. MG54. The sequence continues at coordinate 1,734 of QLPG01022815.1, read as the reverse complement.
AATACACTTACTGATGATAGACAGAAGGTGAACTACATGATCTCCTATCTGAAAGGGACTGCACTTGAATGCTTCAAACCATACCTCACTGGTGACCCAATACCAAACCTTGGTAGGCCACCAACTTAGACCATTTCATTGATGAATTACAAATTAATTTCAGTTTATAGAATAAGCAAGCTGAAGTCAAACTTACTCTTGAGAAGCTCACCATGCATGATAATCATGAAGCCACATAGTTTTTTGTTGAATTCTATTATCTTTTGGCTCTGGTTGATTATGGTGACAATGGCCTCCTTCAAAAGGACTATATCACTCTGCCAAAACATATTAAGAATCGCCTTATCCACTTTAATAAACCCCATTCCCTTGATGAGCTTTCCAATCTTGTTCAGCAAATTGATATGTGGTCTAGGTTTGCTTCAGGTAATAATACCTAAAAGCCTGCGTGCACCAGTCATTTTCTCTGGTGGGATCTAGCGAGCTGTGTGTGGCGTGTGCCCCTTACTTGTTCAATCTACCCATGCTTCTTTTGGTCCCCAAATTCGTGTCGCGATTGGTGCGCAAGCGCCTTTTCCAACAGCAAAAGCTCACCTGAACAGTCTCCAGGAGGGATGGGAAAAACGCTTCTGCTGCAAGCAAGCATGAACTCGGAAAGTGAAAATGATCGCTCTCGATATTACATCAGGCCGTGGCCGAGGCCAAATCCATGTATGTAAATTAAAATTCCCTTAAAACGCAAGATATGATAGTGACACTAACAAGGGAACATTCTACAGACTATCATTATTCGGTTCCTTCTGGTGTCAGGCCAGTTATTGGTGATGGCAGCTCCAAGAATCGCAGCTTTGTGGCTGCTTCAGTGGCGGAGGGATGCTGTATGACAGCTACGGAAGGTGCGGTGCATACATATCCATCCCACCATACCGCTGGTCAGCGCCAATCGCGATCGAGAGGCGTTGCTTTAACTGATGAGTTTGCTATCTAGATCATCTAGCCTCAGGTTGCTTTGTAAAATTCACTAATGTTTCGCCGAAGAGAGGATCAAGCCAATAGAGCAAGCCAGCTGAAATTAGGCTACGATTCTTGCACAGTTGCTCAGGCTCCAGGAGGGGTGGAAAAAACGTTTCTGCTGCAAGCAAGGATGAACTCGGAAAGTGAAAATGGTCGCTCTCGAAAATACGTTAGGCGGTGGCCGAGGACCGGTATGTAAATTAAATTTCCTTAAAAACGCAAGATATGGTAGTAACACTAATCTGCAGACTATCATTATTCGTTTCCTTCTGGTGTCATGCCATTTATTGCAACTCGAAGAATTGCAGCTTTGTGGCTAGCACTGGCTGCTCTCCAGTGGTGGAGGGCTCATTCTGTATGACGACTATGAAAGGTGCATACATATGCACCTAATGTCTCGCTGAACATAGGATCAAGCCAATGTATCAAGCCAGTTGCACGTCATGCATAGTTGCCTTGTAGCAGTCTACCTCCCCCTTTTACGCCTCTCTGTGAGGGGCTGGGAAGTAGACACAAACTATAATGGTCAGTACTTGACACTTCTAGCGATGATTATGCTCGCTGCCAATGAATGCCAATGTGTCCTTTTTTGTATCTCCATAAAGGCAACACCGGGGCAGTTTATAGCATCATATAGTAAGGCTGTTATACTGACTATTCATACGGACACATCAAAGACTAGTCACAGCACAGTACAGAAGGTAAGCCTCCATTACCACC
>QLPG01022781.1:0-13145 GCA_003314385.1 Gomphus sp. MG54 | reverse complement strand
CAAACAACCCCCCCTCTGGCTCTCGCATCCAGCCAGACCTCACTCCCCAACTATGGGTATGCAGTAGTACCCCATGTGCCTCCCCGGCCATCACTCCAGTCGAACTGCAAAGCCACACCCACCGCTATTTCCAACTGCAATACCTGCCCTACACGTTTCACACCCTTCCTCGATGACATGCCCGATCCTTAGCTACCCATCCCCCATTTTCACTTTCATTTCCTTATGTTGCAGATGTTGGTGATGCGGGGAGTTTTGACCGCTGCTGGGTAACCAGCGGCGGGATCCCTACGCAGCAAGAGACAAAAGTCCATGGATGCAACCATCCAAAAGGGCGTTAGGTTTAGAACCGTGTCACCAGCCCCAAGCATCTGCACACACAAGACCTTTTTCTTTCCCTCACTTGGACAATTTGCATACTACAACCTTACTTATTAGGGCAGGCATGTATCTACACAGTAGTTTACAGTGCACCATAAGCGCTTAGCGCTTCGAGCACTCTAATTGATAGTCTCTCTCTCTCTCTCTCTCTGTAGAGGAGTGCTCAAAAACATTTTGATCTCTTCGATCAGAATTTCCTTTTTTTTTTTCTTTTTTTTTGAAATTACCTCGGACTGCATGTACCATGAGGAATATTTTAATATAACGACTCAATTATACTTCTAACAAATATAGGGGTGTGGGCTAGAGAAACCGATGAATATTCATGGATTTACTGCAAGTGTTATGGTGGTGTAAATCGACGGGATGGAGGAGAGAAACAGCGTCTCAAGAAATTGATCAATTGTAAAGATAATAATCGAACTCTGCAGATTTGTTTTCATTCCGATATGAGTTAGAGAAAATGATCAAAAATATGGGGATCTCGAGGAAACGGAGATACATATAAAGACGAGTTAAGATTGTTTAACACATCATACTATTGTGCCAGTGCGAATCGACGACCATGATTCAGATGATATCACATGTGGCACTGGTAGTTGGTAAAACCTTTTTCCTGATTTGGAATGATCATATCTGAATGCTCAGCAAAGCGAGGATGTGAGCGTTATAGCAATAAGCGGACCGTGAGAATCACGAGAGCCGGAAGAGTGTCATGAATTTGCAATGCTTGATTCCTCGTTGCACGGGTGCTGCTGTCATGGCTGTGCAACTGCGGGATTGTTTGGGAAACCGTAGGTGAGGGAGGTACCGGTCGTTTGGCTCGCCACATTATGACACTCTAGGAGGATGATCATCCCCACTCATCAGAGTCTCAAATAAATCACTAACTCGATATGGAGTCACAGTGTACAGTGAATTTCTGAAATGGGACCTGTGCATGAAGGTCGGCTTAAATTAAAATTTGTGTCTCAATGGCGACATCTTCTGATGCACGAGGAGAGGACAACAAGGACGAGTTCAGCAACTGGCCAAAATATACCCAAATGGAAGGCAAAACGTGGGGCTTAGCAATGCCACGGACCTATGTGCCTAAGAGAACCATGGCGGTGTCAAGACCATAGGGTTCAAACGCACGAGGCAAATGCTCTGTATTAGTTCTGGCACTGGAAATGAAGTGGAGGAAGTGAACATGTGTGAAAAAACAACACGGGGTACTTGAATTGATGAGAAAAATAGTGAACCAAAGGCACAAAAATGAGGCAGTACATGAATATATAAAGGCAGGTTGTTCAACTGGACTCTCATTCGATAAAACTCCCTTTGTGGAAACATGCCCACTTTCAACTCTTTAAAACGAATTTTCCAAAGAAAGAAGAAAATGCAGGGGAGAATGACGACCGCTGAGACTCCCGCCGTGACGACCGTGGAAGTTCCCTCCGTAACGACCGTGGAAGTCCCCTCCGTTACAACCGTGGAAGTTTCCTCCGTTACAACCGTGGAAGTTCCCTCCGTTACGACAACTTCTGACACTACGTCCGCCGTCTCTGGCTCGACTCGAGAGACCACACTGTCCTCGAACGTAAAGGGGGGATCAACATCTGAGACGTTATTGGAAGGGTTCAAATTGGCAGTGAGCATTATCGGTCACACGCCATTGGTGCCTGGGATCAAGCTCGCGGCACATGCGGTGTTAAAAAGCATTCAACATTTTGAGGTGGGTCGGTAAACAGGGCAGGAAAATTGGTTTGGGATGCTAACACATAGCGTGCCATAGGAGATGGGGGAAAACGCTGAAGCGTTTAAATCTCTAACGAAAAATCTCCGATGGATACAGTTTCTGGTCAACAAGATGGGTAACGAAAAAGAAATGGATGTTGAAATAAAGACCCTCATAGAGGGAATCCAACTGTGCGTGCTTCCGATGTTGGGACGAGAGAACTTTAGTAAATTGAGCTAACGATGACAGTGAGAGCGAAGGATTAGAACGCGAGCTCAGCGCGCGCAAGGAAGGGAATCAATTTGAACGCTTCATCACCTCGGGTAAACTGAAGGCGAGGCTGAACAGTATCGACGGGGATCTCAGAATGGTTATCAGTAAATTCCAAGTATGGAGATGTTATAATGTCGGGAATAGAATGATGATATGGACATTTCTTCTTCAATTTTTAGGTGATTCTGCACACGAGGACGGAACAGAAAATACTTGATCTGAAGATCGAGCTCCTAAAAGCGCTAGAGGAGTTAAAAGAGATGGAGCTTGAGAGGCTCCAAAATGTTGGGAATGTAAAGGTGAACTGGAACCATAGTATAGGTTCGTACGGCTCTCCTCCATTCCGGCATGTTCAAATAACGTGAGGCATTATCAACAGACGTTGAAGGAGATATCAGGATCCCCATCAACGCTGCCAATAGCGTGGACCAGACAACGCAAGGAGGGACATATAGTAAGCCGATAAATTCCCCGCACAAACTAGTTAATTCTGATATCTATTGCCTGCAACCAGCCAGTAGAGAGGGGGGGTTCCATACATCAATATCCGCTGGTGTAGCTGGTGCATCCATCCCGGAAACGAGTCGTGGCAAAGATGCCTCGAAAACCCGTGAATCCCGTGCCCAAAATGGGACGAAAAACCGTGCCAAGGACAATCCGTAAGCAGTCGATGCGCTGTGACATTATTCTAGCAGATGGTCTAACGTATTGCGATGAGGACAGAAGACCTGGTATGCAAGGCCATATAACAGAATCGGAGGACCAAGGAGATTGGGCCGATGAGGAGGACTAGTAACAATGTCACTCCTATGGTGACAAGGTATTCATGAAAATGGCATACTATAGAACTATTATAGTAGAGAGTATTAGTTACCCATAATTATTAGGCGCGATAAAACATTTTACCTTTCGTATAATATAAGTGCTTTGAAACATAACTATTCCCACAGCCAATTAGACATTCATGCTGTGACAGTTTTACAGTCATACTGGTTTGTCCAGTCATGTCCTTGGACCACTGCCAAAAAAAAAACTAGCCCTGGCTACTCTTATTCCCTTACTCTTGGGAAACTATAGCTTCCATAGAATTAGGATGTTCATTGGCCCCTCTGTGGGTTTAGAACCTCTCACTATTGTAGTAACCCTTTATGTAAAAACAGGCTTTATATCCTCAGGTTGGTGGACAATGGATTACAGATTAATATCTAGAATGGATCAGTGAGGATATACTTTACAACATTATAGAACATCTTAGCTAGTGTGATAACAAGATACATTTCCTTTTTTTTTGCAAGTTAATCACAAAAATATATTAATGTCAATTATTAAGAAGCTCCTGGAACAAGATGTCATGTTTCAGAGCCTTTCAGAGATGGGTCTGGAGGCATGGGAACCTAGGTAAATGGAAGGATACCATAGCAATTACTGGGGGGGAATGGGATCCAAAAGTTACAAACAATGTGACAGGATCCAACTGCAGGATGTGACTAGAACCAATAATCACACAGTCACTTGAGAGATTTTAGCATTTGCAAGAGGGGGCTAATAATTTGTTGAGATGCACTGAAGTCCCCTTTTATGTTTCCATTTGATATGACTGGTATTTGGCCAGATATGACTTGTTTTATGTATTACATCTTTGATGTTTTGATCTGAGTTTGAATGAGTTTGAATTTAGCTTACACAATAACAAAATTTTCACTTTTGCACTCCAAGAGGTTATGGGCGCTGCACTTTATCTATAGACATCTACACAACACCACCTATTATGTTTTGTACCTATCTAGGCCCTCTATTATTGGCCAGCAACTGATCCCTGATCAGAGCCCATCTAGGCATTATAAAAGCACCTCAACAACCACACCAACTTCAATTTTTTGCCCTATTACAGCTCTACTTTCTCTTTTCTTCCCCTCAGCTTCTCCCAGCAGTTGCTCAACAACCTCCTGAAGGTCAGGCTGAGAATATCCATGCTTGGTCGCAACATTTGACAGTGAGGATCTCAGGTATGTCTCAATATTGGTGTGTTCATCATCCGTTAATGATCCTACATGTAGAGTAAATTCCTGAAGAGAAGGTACAGGACTGTGATGAAAAGATGAGTGATCCAGGACTCAGGTTGGCTTGTAATAAAGAATTTCAAAGGTACATCAACTACACCATTGAGGATTGACTGTATGTTAAGCCTGAGGTCATGTCAGGTCCAAGCTGACATAAGTCGGTCCGAAGTCATGTGTTTGAAGTCTTAAGGACTTGGCTTCAACTTGTATGTTATGCCCTCCTCGACCGTCAGTCCCTTAATTTGGAGATTCGGAGATATGGAAGTTCAGAGTTCAGAGGGTGAGTGAGAATACTAAGTCAATATTTGAACTAAGGTGTAGTACAGAAGTCTGGAGGTATTTATACATGCAGTCCTTATTGTTAACTAATTAAGAATGTCCAAGAAACAATAAGATGAACAAAGATGGGTTACAAAAGAAATCTACATCTGGTGTTACAATAAGACTATTGTTCAATGAGAAAGGGAAGAGGTCTGAGGTCTGAGGTAGTTGTTGCTTGTCAGACTCAGAGGTGATGAGGTGAGTTTGGACTTGGTTTGGGGTGGGATTCTTTGTAGCACCCTATGTCGGATGTCTGGGATATCGGAGTTATTGTCAGCAACAACAAGAGCTTCAATACTTGAGAGCGGAAGAGGAAGTTGAGCAATGATACTTGTTGGTGTATTGACCAGCTCAAGACTGAGCTTTAATTAATTACCTAAGAACTGTACATATGGTATAGCAGAGTAGTGGAGTCCAATAACAAGCAATAGATAGAGGAGTAGAGAAATCATGACATTACCCCCCCTTTTAAGGTCAATGTCCTCATTGACCATTGCCTATTTACTGGGTGATCCAACGCACTGGGTTGGAGATGTTTGTGTTTGTTTGGCATAGCACCTGTTTCATTTGTTCGTTACCCCTCCCACCTGCGGTCTCGTCCGAAGGAGGTGGTGAGAAGAAGGTAATTGACCCCTGTACTCATCCTAGCCATCGTGCTGGTGTGCACGATTGGTGGGGCATCCTTTTTGTGAGAAGAAGGTAAGGCAGGGGTTGCAGACTTGTTAGTTAGTCTTCCCATTGTACCAGCGTGTGTTCAGCTTCCCTAGATCAAGACCCTCTGGAGCTCTCTGCTAGCCATGGATCCTTCTCTCATTGCACCGGCATGCACAATGATCCCAGGTCATTTCTTCGTCATGCCGGCGTGCGTGGCAACTCCTTTTTTCTTTTTTTTTACAGGTCATTTTGTTGCCACACCAGCATGCACATCAACTCTGTCCTTTTGTTGCACCTGCATGGGTTTGTGCCATGTACCCATTGTGCTCGCCGTTTACACTCTATCTGTCGCACCCGCCATTGCATACCAGTGTACCACCCTTGCACCTGCATCCACACCTGCACCCGCCGCCCTCACACTGTCCTTGCACCCACACCTGCCCCCACAGTCCTATGCATACCTGCACCTGCCACCCTCGTACCTGCCGCCTGCGTGGGTTCGTGCCTGTGCACCTGTCGCACCTGCCATCACACTCTATCCGTCATGCCTGCCGTTGTGTACCGGTGTGCTGCCCTTGTACCTGCAACCACACCTGCACCCACCACCTGTAGGGTGCAAACTGGCATCTCACCCCTGAGAGACCAACCTCAATATATTGTATTTATATATTGATTTTTGTATCACTCTATGTGCTTTTGAATTCTGAATTTTCCTCTCATTTATTTGTATTTTTACCCTCAATATTGAGGGAGTTATTCATTCTTTTCTATGTACTCACATGCGCTTATACACATACCGCACGACACGCATGGCTGGATCCCTGGATAGGGACCGGCAGCCTGGCTCAAACCTTCAATAGGGTCAGGAGCCGGTTGTAGGATATATGCAGGTGAGACATCACTCACGTATGCCTCCCTCCTCAGTGGTTGACTACACTGAGGAGATAAATAACTTAGACTGCCTAGAAAATTCTCAATCCTACTGTATATTTGCTCATAATCTCATCAGGGTTATGGGTCCCACAGACCAAACAGAGAAAATTCCATTGACCATGGGGAGGCTAGCTACAGATGGATCTAACTGGTCCCTGTGGAGAGCTCAACTCATGAGTTATTTTGAGTCCAAAAATCTATTGAAACATATAGAAGGAAAAGCCGACCGACCACCTGATCCTCCCACTTTTCCCAAAGCACACATTCTCAAAGATGATGAGGAGGCCAAGGTAGAGAAGGCTGAGGAGAGACTTGAAAAGTGGATGGCCAGAGAAGGACTCATCAAGACTCAAATATTGGCATCCGTGTCAGAGTCACTAGCTTTGATGCTAGAAAAGAAAAAGAATGCAAAAGAGATCTGGGACACTCTGGTAACTGAAATGACGAAGAAACCAAAGATGGTTGTCACCAGCATCCAGAGACAACTCCAGAACATGAAGTGCTTGGAGGATGATGATCTCAGAGAACACCTTGATAGGGCTCAAGATCTGTATGCAAGACTCAATGACATGGGAGCTAAGATCTCTGAAGAAGAATTCCTTGATATAATATTATCCTCATTGCCACCTTCCTATGAATCAGTCATGAATGCCCTCACAACCTCTCTTGAGGAAGTCAGAAAGCCGTTGGATCCAGACAATATAATCTGGGTACTTAAATACCAATATGAGAGGCGCAGGACATTGTCCCTCACTCATGAGGATCAAGGTTTTGTGGGTACTACAGATAAGAAGGTGCATATATACACCAACTGCAAAAAGCCTGGACACACTGCCGAAATGTGTTGGGCTAAAGGTGGTGGCAGAGAAGGCCAAGGGCCTAGGCAGAAGAAAAGATTTAATTTCAAAAAGATGAAAGGAAAAGGGAAAGGAAAGGCCAAAGCCAACATAGGTGATGAAGATGAGTCTTCCGGAGGAGACGATGACGGATCTATGGCATTCATCAATTATGATTGCACTGCCTTCATCAGAGACAGAACTGGTGAAACAATAATTCTAGATACAGGAGCTAGTTCTCACATGATGCCTCATAAAAACATGCTTGAGAACTACAGAAGCTTCCCTACACCACGCACAATTTGAGCAGCCGATCAAGGCAGCTTTGATGCATACGGAAGCAGTCAACTCAAGATAACGACTAGAGTGAGAGGGAAAGCAGTCATGTTGACATTGAAAGATACACTATATGCTCCTAAAATCACCTTCACCCTTATTTCCATAGGCCAATGTGATGATGCCAGTAACCGGACAGAGTTTGCATCACAAAAATGCACTATAAAGAATTTGTCTGGCCATATTTTATTACAGGCACCTAAACTACACGGCCTATATCAATTGGACAACCAGTCAACTCAACATTCCACTAAGCTATGCCTAACTACCATAGAAACGTACCGCAGGCTAGGGCACATATCATATAAGACCCTTAAGCACCATCGTGCCTGATGGATCGTGGCATGGTTTACGGTCTAGAGCTTTCACAGGCTAGACATAAATTTACCTGTGATGCGTGTATTAGAGCTATGATTACACGCAACCTGCTCCCAAAAGAATCAAGTGAGCATTTGAAGAAAGTTGGTGATAAAATATTTTCCAATGTATGGGGACCAGCAAGACATACTACTATCAACAAAAAATCCTACTATGTCTCCTTCATGGATGATCACTCAAGGGAATCCATGCTCTATCTCATGAGCACAAAAGATCAGGTTTTTGCCAAATACAAATTGTACGAGGCAATGATGCTTCAGCAGAGGAATGCATGCATCAAAACACTTCTCTCAGATAGAGGGGGCAAATACACAAGTGCTGAATTCAATAACTATCTAGATAAACAAGGTACTTGACACCAATATACTGTTCACGATACTCCTGAGCAGAATGGAGTTGCCGAGCACCTAAACCACACACTGGTCGAAAAGACCTGTGCAATGCTTCTAGATTCTAATCTTTCTAAATTCCTATAGGGATATGCCATTCAGCATGCCAACTACCTTAAAAATCGCATGCATACACGAGCTCTACCGGATAAGATGCCCTATGAGATGATTCACCATCAAAAACCGAACTTACAAGATGCTCACAAATGGGGGATGGACGTCTATATTAAAATCAAATAAGACGATAAGCTCCTACCTAGAGCCAAGAAAGCTAAGTGGATTGGTCATTCTGCACAAAGTGACGGCCATTGTATATACTGGCCGGATAGTCAGCAGGTATCTGTGGAGCAGAATATTATATTTGAGGCACCAAAATTACCCTCAATAACTCCTATTTTACCTACTGATGACCGCTTAATTACTGGGCCAAAGGCTATTAAATATCAGCCAGTACCACCCATACCAGCATCCATCCAAGCGCCGGTACCATCACATGATCTATAGCCAGGTGAGAGCCGCATCGAAGAAATAGTCAAGCACTGTAGAGTTGCTCTAGGTAATTAATACCTAAAAGCCTGTGCGCACCGGTCCTTTTCTCTGGCAGGATCTAGTGCAGTCATTTGGCACAGCTGGAATTGGTTCTGTGACTTGGCTATGTATGAATGAAAATAGAATGTAAATGAAATATGGTGTGATGTGACAGGGACATGACCTGAGACCCGAATGTGTCACACTGACTAATACTTGGACTTTGACTTTGGGACTTGAATACAATAGTCTAGACATTTCTAGACTAGTCTTGACTTGGGCTTGGAGACTTGACTTAGGGCTTTAACTTGTGAACTTGTTATTACAGAGGTAAGCCAGAGGCCTTTGTATACAAAAACCAAGCAACGATGTGAAACAATGCGAGAGGTTGGCTATGTCAGTTGAATGACAAAGCACGAGAACAAAGTATGTAAAAGAAGAAACTATGGAAAAACTCTGGAGAAATGATACAGCATCGAGGCTGCGCAAATAGGGGCTAGGGGCTATGATAGGGGGAGACTAACCAAAAAGGTAAGGGTGATGAGTAACAACGAGAAAAGACTAACAGAATAGGAAACAGGTCTGAGTCATGCCAAGAAAAGGGGAAACATATAAAAGAAACAATAAGGAAGTCCACCAATAAATGTCTAACAACCTTGTCCACTACTCCTGTGGGGCCATAGGATGAGTCAGGGGACTGAGTCATCTTGGAATATTTCCAGGTCACAGGCAACATATCTTCCGCAATTTCTCCAGTATCCAATCCAAGGATAGGGGTCTGGGAGTAGGAGGACTAATGGGTATATGGTCGTGCACTCTCATTTTGTCTTTAAGAGTGAGTCGAATGGAGTGGGCGGGATAATCAGGATGGGATGGTGCCTTGAACTCTGCCTTGTATTCCACTCTACTCCTATCACAATATGCTGGTCTAGACGTCATTCCAAGAAATATGTATGGTTCTTGACTTTCTGAGAAATGGACTGCATCTCCTATCACATATGACTGAGTGTAGATTGGATGGGATTGTCTTCTGAGTGAGAAATGTGCTGGTGAGGGTACGTGAAGATAATGATATGATAATGGTTCTGCCTGGATATGTGTGTCCTGGGTGTTGTAGCGTTGCATGGGAATGAGCTCTGAAGAAGACATGATGACGAATTGGGAGTCTGAAGATTGGAGTGCTGAATAGAATGGTTGGCTGTGTGATATGGCGACAGTGAAGTGATATGTGATGAGCACCATCGGAGTCTGATTTGGAACATGGTTGAGATTGGTCGCTTTACTGTCAGCACATGCCAGAGAGAGACTTAGAAAATATACAACCAAGTCAAATAGACGTGAGCAGACCTAAAGAAGCTGCTCCACTCAGAAGAAGTGAGAGAATTTGCTTGCTACAAGAAAGAGCTTCAAGGGCCGGCTCCGGTGATAAATATCAAGCTGGAGAAGCCACACATACAAATTTAACCACCCTCGCTTGCAAAGATGTTGAGGATAATGTCCTCAATGATATCGCACAGAATCATAATTTTTATATTCAGAGGAACAAGAGCGAGAGAGATATATGTGACTAGCTAGCAATAAGTGCCAAACCTATAAATGCCGATGAAGATGATCTTGCGTATCTATCTAATGATTTGCAATTGCCTATAACAACTAAGGATGCCCCTAACAATCCTACATGGAAGACAGCCATGGACACTGAGATCCGATCGCAAATTGACAATGGCACCTGGGAACTCACTATTACAGCTATGGATGACACAATCCTGCAGGGTGTCAAGGAAGATCTCAAAGCTATCTTTAAGATAAAAGACCTTGGAGACATCCATTGGCTCCTCAATCTAAAGATCGAATGAGATAAATTGGCCGGAACTATCAGCTTCTCCCAAGAAGTATATATTGACAAGATACTCGACCGTTTTAATCTACAAGATGCCAAAACGCATATGACCCCATTAGATCCTACTTGTAAACTATCTAAAGAACAATGCCCGACTACTGAAGCCAAAAAGAAGAACATGGAAAAAGTTCCCTACCATCAGGGGATAGGTTCACTCATGTGGGCAGTAGCTACCCATCCAGATATATCGTTTGCAGTTTCTTTACTATCACAGTCTTTAGAAAATCCAGGGATCGCTCACTGGAGTGCAGTAAAGAGAGTATTTAAATATTTAAAAGGCACAAAAGAAAAGAAGCTGGTCTTAGGGAAGAGTCGAGACAGCATAGTTGGATACTCAGATGCCGACTGGGCCTCACAAGATCATAGGCATTCTATATCAGCCTACATCTTTCAAATTGACTCAGGGAGCATCTCATGGAGCTGCCAGAAGAAAACAATCGTGGCACTTTCATCCACCGAGGCAGAGTTCATTGCAATGACTCATGCCACAAAAGAAGCCATCTGGCTCAAGAACTTTATAACCGAAGTTTTCCAACCAATAAAAAGTCCTATAAAAATATATGCTGACAACCAATCAGCTATTACAATAGCTTATGGAAATCAGCAACATTCAAGGACAAAACACTTCGATATTTGACTCTATTTCATCAGAGATACAATTGAAGGGAAGAAAATTCAAATTGAATACCTCCCTACCAAAAAAATGCTCGCAGACATCCTCACAAAGGGTTTAGCAGGACCCAGAGTGAAGATTATCACCGAAAAGCTCGGCATATATTGAGCTTGAGGGGCCATGTAGGGTGCAAACTTGCATCTCACCCCTGAGAGACCAATCTCAATATATTGTATTTATATATCTATTTTTGTATCACTCTATGTGCTTTTGAATTCTGAATTTTCCTCTCATTTATTTGTATTTTTACCCTCAATATTGAGGGAGTTATTCATTCATACTCATGCATGCTTATACACGTACCGTACGACAAGCATGGCCGGCTCCCTGGATAGGGACCGGCAGCCTGGCTCAAACCTTCGATAGGGTCAAGAACCAGTTGTAGGATATATGCGGGTGAGACATCACTCGCGCATGCCTCCCTCCTCAGTGGTTGACTATACTGAGGAGGTGAGTAGTGTAGTATAATATACAAAGCCTTGCAACTGATTTTCCTTTATTTTCTTTTGTAAAGATAAATAACTTAGGTATATTCGTTGAATATATTCTCAGTGGTTGACTACACTGAGGAGATAAATAACTTAGACTGCCTAGAAAATTCTCAATCCTACTGTATATTTGCTCATAATCTCATCACCGCCCTTGCACCTGCATCCATGCTTATACCTGCCACCCTCGCACCTGCACCTGTACCTGCCCCCACACCCCTATGTGTACCTGCACCCGCTGCCCTTGCACCTGCACCCATACCCGCCCTCGCACCATCCTTACACCTGCACCTGCCCGCGTTCGTACCTTTGCATCTGTCGCATCCGCCTTGTTTGTGCTTGTTGCTGTCGCGCACACTCGTAGCATTGATTTGCCATGCCCACCACCACCAAGCATGTCATGTACACGTCACACTTGCCATCGCACACACGTCACATTTGCCGTCGCGCACACGTCACACTGACTTGCCGTGTCTTTGTTGCGCTGACTCACTGTGTCTACCACTACTGAGCATTGTGCACTTGTCACACTTGCTACTGTGCACTTGTTGCACTGACTTGCCACGCTCAGGTATTCTGTGGAAGATGTGGCCTATGTGCCTGGGTGCAGCTGGGAATTGCCTATGGAACTCTTGTGTTTTCTATCTTGCATTCCTCATGTTCTTCTCTGGCACCCACAAATTATCTTCTCTGGGGTACCCAACCCACTTTACCAGATATTACAGCACTCCTCTAGGCATTCTGGAGTTCAGAACTTCCTCCACTTCATACTCTACTCCTTTTGGTGTCATCACTGGCAGAGGGGGTGTTGGATTTTGTTGTATGGAGGATGTGGGTGTTTGGGCAGGGCGCAGTAGGACAGTATTAAACACAGGATGGATGTTCTTCCAATTGGGGGGTAGTCGCAGTTTATAGGCACATTCTCCCACTTTTGCTACAATTGGGAATGGGCCATAATGTCTGTCTTCTAGTTTTTTTGAAGGTTGGTTGGTGGTGATATTAAGGCCTTCCAAGTAAACCTTGTCCCCTACTTGATATTGTGGTACGTCTTGCCTTCCTTTGTCATAATACTTCTTCATGTCTGATGCTGCATTTTCTAGTGCTGCTGCTGCTTTTTTCTAGTGCTGCTGCTGCCTTTTCTAGTGCTGCTGCTGCCTCCTCTCTTATTTTCTTCATCCTTCTCTCAAACACATTTGCCACCTCTGTTTCTGCCTCCTGTCATGGCTCTGTGGACTTCCTTGGATGCTGTCCATAGTTTAAGTAGAATGGAGAGTA
>QLPG01022766.1:0-12812 GCA_003314385.1 Gomphus sp. MG54 | reverse complement strand
ACCAGTTAAGGTCCGCCATAGCAGACCTATGGAACCCAGGTGTAATGACACCTGGCTTAGAAATGGATGATGCAGAAAGCACAGGATTAGTATAGAGATTAATAATATTTATTATTTCTGAACTGAATATATAGGATGTAGTGAGATCTCAATGAAACAAGTCCTCGAGATATTAAATCTCATTAATAAAACATCCCTCAATCTACAGTCTCAACAGGATCCATAAGTTGTGAACAATTGACAGGATGTGGCTACAGTGTGTGACTGATAGTTTCACACAGTCACTTCATAAATTTTAGCATTTGCAGAATATGCCAGAGCCAATAATTATGGGTAACTAACACTCTCTACTATCTAGCTTTATCAGTACTAGAGCTACAGATCTAGAATTTTTACCAGCAGAAGTTGGCTTTAAAAAAAAAGAGATACCATGAGGCCATCCCTGAAAGTATAATCACTTCTCCCAATTTTGAATTCTCTTATATTTTGTGTGGCTGTTCTTTATATAATATAACAGTCTTACTTGTTTGCTTAGATATGATTCTTTCAGTGTGCTTATATTTATACAGTCCTAAATTCTTCATACATTCTCTAATATTTCATCACTTCTTCATTTATTGAATCATCTTTCTTCATTTGGCCCTGAGAAAAAACCAACCAACTGATCACTATATCACAAATTCGTCAAGCTATGAACACAAATCCAGCAATATAAATACTCCGCAAGAAATTCACTGTACATGCACGAATTCAATGACTACAAGATACTGAGGTCCTCTAAGATAAACCATGCCTTCTATCTCTTGTCGATTGCCATCCGCGCAAGAAGAACCGTGTTCCCACCATGAGGGACGTCATTACAACTTTAGATGAGAATAGGTATTATAACATAACCTACACCTGTACCAAATGTACAGATGCTTGACGCAGCGAGGTTTCATAGTCGAAAGCTCGCGGCCTCTCTATCGTCACTTCCCAATCTCGCGTACTCCAGAACCAATCGATACAGCTTCATTCATCATCAATGTCAATAATTGTAAAAAGGAAAGGAAGCATTGGAGGGACTCACGTATGCTTGCATATCTTCCCATCTCCAGTACTTGCGTGCATATTCACTCGCCTGATTACTAATCTTTTCCGCTAATTCTTCGTGTGCACCCTTGCCTGTGTCGGGGTCTCCCAAGAAGAAAGCCATGATGTCGTAGACGTCGGAATAGTCGGATTGAATGGGCTGTATATCACAAGTTCACCATTAGCAAGCTTATTGTCAAAAGATGAACTAGGTATAGCCCCACGATGTAATGATAGTATGGCATTATCCTTGGCATTGCGGCGGAGAGTGAGTCCACAGGCATGGTAATAACTAACATGTAAGAGATACCCACCGTTGAGTATACCATTCAGGGAAAGTCGTGAATTTGAGGACTACCCTAAATAAAAAATTTAGTTGACAAAGCTTGGCTTCGAAAGGTTACTCATTTTAACTTACTGGCCCCAGCTAAGCATATGTTGAAATTCTGAACTCCAATCATTCCCATCTAACCAATACATATCAGACGATTGTGCTACAAGCAAAGGGATAGGACAACAACTTACCGATATCGATTGTGTATTTTTTCCTAGGTAATTTGTGCTTCGGGTAAGGATCTTTCCACATGGGCGTGTTCTCCATCTCATCGCAAGTCCCTTCCTCCTTATTACACTGTATGGCCGGCTTTGTCAGACCCACGTCCATCCACTTCTCATTCAGCCACACTCGGTCATACTTCTTAGTCACCAAGCTCCCGCCGCTTTCCATCAAGACATCGACGTCGGCATCCTGTCCAGGACCCAGTTTCTCGCCAAAGGACAAGGCCAATTTGGGACGTGCACCATTCCTCCAGGTAATGCCAGACTCGGGACTACCCAGTCCCTTGTACCAGGTGTGGCCGCTTACAGGCCCTCGCCAGAAAAGTTTATTTGCACCTTCGTCGCGACGTTCCGACCATGGGTGAGGAGTAACGAGAAGGGGGTCATGAAAATCCCAAGTGCTTGTGGGAAGAAGCAGGCCTGTATCCGGACGTTGCTTCGCGAATACGAATCGTGGGCTGAGGCTGAGGCGCCTCAGGTTCGGAGTGAAAATTAAAGGCGAGGTACCATGAATATGGGGGCTGGCGCAGGGAGAAATGTATGTAAGATGAGATGCTATAAACATGGCTATACCAAACGGTTGTTAATAGAACTTTTTCCGAAATATCAGAAACTCACGCGATGTAGCAGGTTCAGGGATATTGAAAATAGGATCATCAGGTAGGCAGACATTTTTGAGGTCTTTATGTGAATTTCTCTCGATCTTTTCAAAATTAAGAAGCTCCTCCTCTGAAAAATCTTTATGAACAATTAGAAAATATAGCGTGAATAATTGGATGAAACAAAAAACAAACATTCGCCACGTCTAACTCTCTCCTCTGCTTCCCTCCGAAGATCGTCGCCAATCCAAGATTCTCCGCGGAGACCAAGCCCATGTATCGTAAGGTCTGGCATAGTACGTGAAAATGACATCACCAAACTCCCCAACTGGCGTGGATTTCCGTCCCACCAGCGAGGACCGTACATGTTTGTGTGGCCATTTGTAATATTGATATGGTATCCATTTTCTGGATCAGATATGTCATCCACACGTGACCGGAACATTTCAGGAGAAAGTGCGAGGAAGGGGGTGATATCATAGTTGATTTGGTCATACTGTGAGAGAACACATCTTGGTGTTTTGAGGTATAAAAAAGTGTGGTTGGCAACAGACCTCATCAACAAGCTTGACATTGTGTTTTTGGGTAAATTTCCACCTGCAAGAGACTTGCATTTGAGGACATACAACAAATACGGGGCCTACTCACCACAGATCAAAACCGGCTGGAGGTTGATATCCATTTCGTCTAACATACTCAGCCACAGCGCCAGAAAGCGTCCGACTTTGTCTTGAAATGTTGTTAGTACTAAAAGAAGGGACGCTCATAAGTTATAACCGACCGAGCATTCAGCGCCTCCCACTGAGTCTCCGCGTCCTCGATGAGGTCTAACAGCGGGTGACGACCTGCCATGTTGGTCTCCAATAGACCATCCTGCCTGATAGCGTGCTCAGTGCCTGCTTTGCTGCTCGAAACGTTCTTTGATTTCGTGAAGACTCCATCTTCCGCTGACAGCGTGTCGTAGTATTCTCTGAAGCTGTGATACCAGGTCCCCACTGACAATAGAATGAATATACACAAAGACAGCTGAACCGTCTTGGATCGCAGAGAAACGAGAGCCATGGAAGTAGAACACACTCCTGGAGACGCGCGCAAGATGCTGTCACATAATTGAATATCTGAGCGTGCCTTAAAAATTTATATTTCCTTAAACGGCTCGGAGTTTGAACTTGTTTGGGGGATATGATAAATAGCTCAGACAGCGCCAAGCTGACCATATGTACGATCTGAATTTGAAGTGTGGTGAGGATTCTATAACAATTCTTGAAAAAAGATTTTTTTTGACAAATATACAACTCAAAGTAAGCTGACTCAGCTTGACAGGGTTCTATAACATTCAAATTTGAATGCATACCTACGAACAAATTCACTCAGTCTTGTGCAACAATTTGCCTAAAACGTCTATAAAACAATATAAATACAATGATTAGAGACTGGCAGAACGTTTCACTGCTCCAATGGTGCAATGAGGCCCACCGCGGTGGCTGGCTGCGATCGCGCCGTGCGATGTCTTTGTCTTTATGACATCGAGTTATTTTTTTAAATATAAGCACAGGTCGTCATGTTACTCTCGTACACAAGTCAGCAAAGCAGGATGTCACTGGACAGAAAACCGAAGCGACTGTTTAATTGCCTTTACATGACTTTGGATTAATGGAAAATGCCTACGGTAGGCTGTCAGTTAGTAATGCCTGTCTCTCGAATTCTCGCTTCTGCCTCGGGTGAGCGTGCCAGTATCGAGCAGGGGAATGGCTGAGGGTGTCTAAGATATAAAAGCATCAGTATTGTATGTCCGGCCACGAGCAGACCTAAAATATTACAAAAGTAAAGCGGAGTTAGGAATTGCAGCATAGCGAAGGTCGATGATTCTTCCTTTTTTATCTCTGGGGGGAGCGAAGGTAAAGACGGAAAGCAAGCTCGCGATCTCTATCCAAAGTGACATCTCGGCTAGATGACGTCCCGGACAGATTCTAATGCAATATAAAATTACGCTTGCATGATTTTTTACTTGCGACTCTGCCACATACCTTCTCCCAAATCCAAAAGCTCCAGTTATTTCAGGGTCATGTTCTGGAACCTTTCCTTCACCTCCCAAAAATCGCTCGGGACGAAAAACAAACGGATCGTGATATAAGTTCTCGTCGTGTAGTATCCCCCATGCATTGGCGATTACAACAGAACCCTTTGGAATTCTCCAGCCACGGTATACATCATCCTCGGTTGTGGCATGAGGGATTCCCGTCGCCACTACAGGTAACCAGCGCAAGCTCTCTTTCAGTAACGCGTCAATGTATGGAAGGTTGATTCGGTCGTCATGAGTCGGAAGACGGAACGACGGAGATGTTGGAGAACCAAGCACAACGTCAAGTTCAGCATGCGCAAGAGATTGAATACCAGGGTTCAAAGCTAACGAAAGAATGCAAGAATGAAGGACAGATACTGTAGTATCTGAGCCAGCTGTATATGAAACTCTGAGCCATAGAATGCTCAAACTAAGGAAAATCGTATTACCTCCGTACATTGTTGCAGCAACCTCCTTGATATCCTGCAATAATTCTGGCTCGAATTCTTCCCCCATATTTGCCAAAGCATTCGATACGAATGAGGGTGGTACAGCTTCCTTCTCCTAAATCGGAGTATGCGATACATGTTTGAGCGACGCTGAGGAATATAGGAAACGTACCATCTTTGCCTTCAAGTTCTCAAACGGTTGCTCTACAAGGTCCCGCCCTGACCTGCGGGCTGCCGACGCAAAGACTTTGAATCTGGTGCCTGGACACCACGAGGGAATGTAGTTGACTATGAGAATAAAAGCTTTTATCAGCTTTGCAAGACAACTCAGAGGTTTGTGTACGACTCACGCAACGGGAATACATTTACCAAGAATCCGCCAGGACTGACACCCTGACTAACTAGTGTGACCATCCGATCTGCAAGCTCGACTAGAGGATCGTTTACAGGCTGTAGATCATAACCATAAGCTATACCAAGGATGATATCAGCCGCCGCATGCTTGATATGAGCTCTCAGGCTTGATGGAGTATGCAATATCGACCTCAAGAGTGTGTGTGTTGCTTCGACTTGCCTGTTGAGGAAGGCGGTGACTGCAACAGGGTTGAGATGTTTTGAAAAAAGTCGACGGTGTCTCTTCCAGCTGGAAGAGTACGGTTTGAAAGTGAATGACCATCCCGAATCCATGCTATTTGTTCAATGATGATAAATCCAATATATGAAAGGCTTACACGCTACTCATACTCACAGATCGGGCTCATGTAACATAGGCACATAAGGGCGGTCAGAATAAATAAGGGAACGCCTATCAAGGAGGTCGTTTGCTGCTTGAACAGAATTAAGAATGATGATGTGCTTGCCAAGCACGTTGACATGGACTACATCGCCGAATTCTTTACCCCATCTTGTGTAGGTCTCATACTCGTGAGAAGTGGGAATATCAAGCACATTTCCAATAAGTGGCAGGGGTTTGGGACCAGGCGGGAATGGGAGCCTCTGGCAAGAAACACCATATTGCTGATAAAGACTTAATATTGCTGCAATTCCTATCACAAAGATCAGAGCATATCCAAGGGGAATGAGGGCAACCAAGTTCATGTGGGGCAATTTGGAGTGTTAAAATAAAAGGACTGAAATATTGTCTGAGTCTCTTAGAAAAGAGCTCATATTAGAAGTAGCTACCTGAAATAATATCTAAAAGAATAGTTAACAATTACATGAAATATGGGAATAAATTTGAACTCATACCTCAGTCTCTTGGAAAAAGAGCTGAGGTCACAGAGTCACACAACTGCGAGATATAGTGGCAAATTCAAACTCCTACCAAAGGGATGATAATGAATAGAACTGACTCCCCCTCTCTAATACCACAAGGTCCTGGTTGCCAGGGATAAGGGGAAGAGATGTTTGGGCTGAATGTCAAATCCTTAACATAGGGCATCGTAAATGTCTGGACAGTCCTATTCGTACTCGCTGGATGGAACTTTGGGGTGATACTCAGGGTTATAGGGTCGTTGGTATTTGGGCGTTCAAATGGGCACCTTGACTGTTGGTGCCGTTATCCCTGGCTTACAACGGTTGATCAGAAGTTTCAAACAAGAACGGCAGAGATGATAGGAGTATCGAAAGATGCCAGAGAGACAGTCAAGCGAGCGCTAGGTATCGTATCCGGAAAGGACCTGACAAAGGAATAGCCTCCACAGTAAGCACACACTTAACTGCCTCAAACTCATGCAAGTGCTGGAATAATTTAAACCATTCAAGCCTGACTGTGTTCATTAGAGATTATTAAGACAGAAAGATCTCCGGGGGCTGAAGGGGAGGCGTCAGATGGCCACCTTTTTGATACCGATTTGTGCGTACCTCTCCCCTCGTCTCAAATGCCAGCCAATCGGCAGTACCTGTGGGTAGAAGACCCATGCTCCTGCATTTCCATAATCCCAGAGCAACAGTGAGGGCGTTGCAGAAAATATACGCCAGCTTCTGGGGGAGAAGCGTAAAAAAACCATGAGAATTGGTGCCATCAGCAGCAAATGGGGCGAAAGCTATCACGGATAAAAAATTTAATGATATATATTCTGTAAGGAAACAGAAATAAGCTTCAAACAAACCTGAGTTGATGTTGGCGAGTGCTTTGAATGGGCTAAAGAGAAGCATGGCAACGATGCCCATGCTAAAGATCTGCACGCCACCGCCAGACATGTAAAGCATGAAAGCTTGCATAGGCAACGACTTGGCTGGAGAAATGGCAAGATCCCAAGCCCGTTTTTGCTTTAGGCTGGCATAAGATGCTGCAACCTCTTTGGGTGACCGACTGGACGCCTGAGACTGGGAATGTGTGAATCCCGGGGGATGATGAATGGTCTTCCATCTTTAATGCATATGAGTTGTCACCAATATAGATAATAGTATCTGTTACCTATTATCTTTGATTGAACTATAGTCCAAGGCTGGAGTGGACATGTATGGTGTAGCGGCGCTTAACAATACCCAATGAGCATGTTGCGCCTCAATGGTCGCTCGACATATGAGCTGCGCCCTATAAATATTATCCTGGAGTCCCTAGATCGCGTTGATGGATCTAGTTCGTTTGCTTTTGGTCATACTAAAGCTCTCGCCTCCGTTTCGGGGCCGATCCAGGTTCGTCTGACAGCCGAACTGCCCTCGAAAGCTACCTTTGAGGTCTTAGTGCGACCTTTATCTGGCATCCCAGGTAAATCTCTTGAATGAATTTACGCATCTCACTATATTGACATGCACCATTAGGCACCGATGCAAAGTCCATTGCGGCAGTGCTCCGTGCGCTACTCGCTCCATGCTTAATTCTCACTCAAAATCCTAGGACACTCATCCAGCTGGTCGTACAATCTCTGACACCCACCTTACCCTATCCAAATCCTTCCTTGACAGCTGCTTTCATCAATGCTTCCACTCTGGCCCTTCTTCAAGCGTCTTCCTTTCCAATGCTCGGTGTTGTCTGTGCGGCTGCCGTTGGTCGCCTCAAAGAACATAGTACCAACAACAAACTCTTACTTGACCCAGACGAAAAAGAGATACAACAGTGTGACGCTTTTGGATGTGTAGCCGTCATGTTCAGAGCACGCAAAGTTTCAGGTGCATGGGAGGACGAGGAGGGAATGTGCGAGGAGACGGACGAGGTCGAAGCCGACACAGTTTGGTCATCATTGCAGGGAACAACCTTACAATCTGATTACGACGCCCTCATGCGGCTCGCTAAAACCGGTGCCAAAGTAGTGTATAACGCCATGCGAAACCGACTAAGAGAGGAATTGGTGGATACCCACGGCGTCCGAGATGAACCACTCGCAAAGAAGATGCCAAAACACAAGGGCGGTAGAGTTGCTGTGCATGGTGACACACAAGATGTGATGGATACAACTTGACGAGTTGTCTGATACTGGTTTCTTGCCCTGCTTCCACCGCTTATAACAAGGTGGCGTTCCTAATACCGTACACACAATCTGTGAGTTCTTGTTTCCTAAGTATTGCTCACTCTCTGACCAAAATTCACTTCAGAACAAATATCTTCAACAGATATTTCATCTGATTCATTACGACTTCACCTGGTCCCTACTCCCTACAAATCTGGAAATTTGGTTAATTTCCGGAAAATAGGATAGTATCCGGTCGTCCTGGAAGCATTCTGACTGACCCCGAAGTGAAATTCCTTTTTACATGTAATCCCACCCAAAAAAAAAAAAGTTCCCAGATTAGATCCATATTTGGTCATCTCATTGATCATCCCTCTGCAGAATCAAACTTGTTGCACGCGCAGAGCGAGGTACGATCGAACATTTGAAAGGTTCCGGTCGCCTAAGGCGCTGTTAATTTTCTGTCCCGTTGAAAAAAAAGAGACATACGATATTAACCCAGAGGTGAACTCAACCTCTACAGGTATTTCCTTCCCATCCTCGTCTTTTGCTGGAAAGATACTGAATACATGAAGAATAGAGGCAACAGCGATCCAAAGTGTATTCTCGGCAACGTAGCGACCAGCACAGATACTGTTGCAGAGAATCATGAGATGTCCTGAAAGCGACAAATCAATGAACCATACCGTCGTCCAAAACCAAACTGTGCCCCAGGATCAATGATGGCTTGTTGGAAAAAGCGTTCAGGCTCAAACTCATCAGTCCTTGGACCATAAACTTTCTCATCGTGAAGTATTGACCTCGAAGAGGCAAGTTGGTATGTTTCTCGATCATTCAAACCCCAACGTACCAGGCATTGTCAATCACAACACTTCCTTTAGGAAAGAAGTATTCTCCGTAGACTTCAGAGTACGTCAGGATATCATTGGGATGACAGTTAATAAATGACAAACCATCGTCCTGCATTAACCGACGTGCCACTCCCTGAGGAAGCGCAGGATGCCATCTGTGCACTTCTTTACAAACGGCAGTGACGTAGGGAAGACTGTCACGATCCTCAAACACAGGCATGCGACCCATACCGACCACCGAATCTAATTCCGCTTGTGCTTTCCTTTGCACATCGGGATAACGTACCATTGCCAAAATGAAAGTAACCATAGCTGCGAATGTCTATATTTGTTGATCAAGGTGGCGAAACCTTAATGGACCTCATGCGCACATACCGTTTCGGACCCTGCCGCATATGCCACGGCGCCGACGTTCCTGATTATCTCTTCTTGATCGGTTGGTGCATCACGTTTATGGGCCAAATCTTCTAATAAAGAAAGGGTGACTGATTCTGACGCTGTCCCGGTTTCCTGCGCAGATCACTAATGCTTAAGTTATGAAATGGGAGAACTCTAATACTTACCATGGCTTTCTTTACAGCCATGAACGGCACCACAGACATTGCTACGGTTGGTTCTCTCCAAAGTCGCGCTTTCTTCTTGAAGCCTGCTCCAGGCATCCATTCTGGCACATACTTCACTTGACGACCATGAACAATTGAAAACAATTTTTTTGATGGACTCACAGATTGGCATCGTGTCAACGAAGAAGGTGCCTGGAGGCCCAGCTTCAGTGATACCTGCCAAGGCCTTTTCTGCGGTTTGTATATAAGGGTCATCCTTGGCCCGGATCTTTATTCCGTACACGATCTGTGAATGGCAAGAAGAGCCGATATTGAGGGGTCATTCCTCGGAGGCAACACTCATTACCTCTATGATGGTAGCACCTGCGAGGTACCTCAGATGATCGACGAAATGTTCTGGAGAATGATAAAAATTAAGGAGCAGCGTTCTGCCATTTCCCCCAAGTAAGAACAACGCCACTGCACCATTATCAATAGACTGACTTTGTTTGTTCGAGATGAATTGGATGGTATGCTCTAGAGGCTTTCGCGCGGAACTTCTCGTTCATCGTTTTTCGATGTCGCCGCCACCGCTCGCCGTATCGCATGAGCCCAAGATTGAAACTCCACCCCATCCTATTTGTTCACAGCGTCGTGGAGACAAATCAAGACGGATAAAGAAGATCTACACTTACAATTCAATAAGCATCGTAAACTCGAACCTATCGGAATAGATTGACGATCGTTTCTCGAACAGCTCTTTGGCGACCTCGATGGTGTTCAGGAATATCATTGACTTTCCGAACACGTCAACATGAACGATGCTGCCTATGTCAGATCGGGATGCCGTCTCTGCAGTATAACGTTATTATTCACTGACCGTACTCCTTGGCCCATCGCTCATACGTCTTCCATTCACGACATGAGGGCATATCCTTCGCGTTTCCTTCGATAAGCCTGCCTTTTGGACCAGGCGGGAGCCTTAGACCTGAGAACAGCCATGAATCTCATTCCTAACCCGTGGATCGCGAGGAAAAGAACGGGGAAAAGGACAGCACCTTTGGGGACACGAGCAGTTCTTGGGTACCGATATGCGATCATATAAACAACAAGCAAGAATAGCAGAGCACCAAAAGCTACGTCTCTGAGTGGATATTCAACGCTGGGTATCATAGTGGAACTGAAAAGGATTGCAAGGGGTGATAAATGTAGGATTAAGCTTGTTCATATATAAACGTATGTCTTTCACTCTTGTTACCAAACCGGCTAGCTCTTAACATGACCGCCGGCAATCACACTTTTATCTTCTCCAAGCATTCAGTAAGTCACAGAAGCATTTTTGATTTGATGATCAGTCATGCAGTGCCAATTCGGCTGGTCGATCCTCAAAGGGTTGCATGTGATCCATCCTTGGCAGTCTTGTTGGTCCATGGCCTATCACGCCGAACACTGGGTCGACCTATCAGGCAAGCTTTTTTCAATATTTGTACCCCTTACTGTGCCATTTACGTTATAAGAAGAATACACCAAATTTGGTGTAATTAGATATCGCATTGAATAGAGATTTGGATATGATGTGTCACAACTCTGATTGGGAGTCCGCTAGTGCGCTCAGTCCAATAGACTCGTGACCAGTCTGCCAACAATGTGGTAAGAAGCTGTCATACACTGAAGCGACAGGTTCCGTATGAGTATAAATAGTATGCCAATAGGGACTTTTCATATGAGATTCTCCCATTGGGGGAATCGGCATTCCTCAATCTGGAGATGCACCAAAAGACGGTAGCCATGCAGGGGGGTTATACTTCTAGGAAACTAACGACGAGGGCCTGTTCAGTACAAGCGATTTGTTATAATTGAGTGCATATATGCCCGCCTGCTTCCATATATATTTTTCCATACAAACAAATAGCGTTGTTGGGCATTTTCTAATGGTGCCAGTCGAGTCAAATTATAGTGGGGGGTTGATATATTTGTTTTCATCCAACGAAAAACAGATACTATCCCGACTAGGTTACCACTCCACCCTCTCATGTGATGTTGGAAGATGTATGAGTAAGCGTTGAACGCAGCAGGACCGCAGCTGTATCGGGTATCTGAAGGCACTGATCAGACATGTAGTTACAGGCACCTCAATAAACTCCCCCCCATTCACTGAGGTGCATATTCTTCTCTCTACATAGTACATAGACAGATTAAGCGTACCGTCTCATAGCTTGTCTGTACTTAGGTAGGCTAATAGCATATGCTTAGTGAACTCTCCTTTCACTGAGCTTGTCTGTAGTTAGCTACTGCACTTAGCTCCAACAGATGACCTGTATCACTTGCTTGGAGATAGATCATTAAACACAATAATCTATGTCTAATCACATGGTCTCCTGCAATTTGTAATACAAGGGATTTATGCCCAGAGGTATATTCTTCTTGTTTTTGGGGACTCAGATAGGATGGAAATGAATCAACTTCTGTCCAAATGAGAAAATGACTACCAGAAGAAAGTCTGTGTTTCAAGAATTGTCTACACTATTTTTCTGGTACTATTTCACATTTTCTCCAGTGATTGTTCAACATCTATTGCCTTCTCATCCCGGTGTATGCCCGAGGTGAGGCACCTCAATTTATAATGAGACATTCCTTATATTTCTGTGAATTGCTTCCATAATGTTCCATGATGAGAAGGGCCCGCAGTATAAGTAGGATAATCTGGTATGATGTTCGCTCAGACACGTCCGTTTTACAACCATCATAGGTCTATGAAAACCGCGTTTAGAAGCTTGCTGCTATAGATTTTGTAGGCAAGCTTCCGGGTCATCCCTGTGCCCTTAGTTTATATTTTTGCTAATTTCACCTTGATATACTGGTTGGAAATATTAATCAACATTTATTGATTCTGGGATTTCAGTATACAAGAAGTGAATCAATTGTGAACTAGAACAGCATAGGACATTGTGACAAAAGAAGCAAGCCTGGACAGTGATGAAGGACTGAAATAAGAGATCCGAATCAGGACATATATGCAAAACAGCAGTATAAAGGGAGCTAAACAAAATCGAGTGTGTAAGAAGTGGAAAATTAAGCCTGAGTGTTGGACCTGAAAGAAACATACAATTACTCAATCAAGTTTTCCCTTCCATTTTTGACTTCTTCTCTGCTTGATTTATTTTTTCTAGTGCCGCTTGAAGTTGTTTCTGAAGAGCCGAGGTTTGTTCTTGAAATTGTTTCTGAAGATCCGAGGTTTGTTCTTGAAATTGTTTCTGAAGAGCCGAGGTTTGTTCTTCTTGTTCTTGA
>QLPG01022764.1:0-13108 GCA_003314385.1 Gomphus sp. MG54 | reverse complement strand
TTTCGTTCTCATACAGGGCACGCACCTCAGCTAGTTTCAGAGTTCCCATCGCCTTCCAGAAGCATGGCCTAAGTCTCGATCAAGGCCTCAATTGCCTTTGCCAAGTAATCGTACATTGAGCAGGGTAGGCCACTATATCCTCCATCTGGAGCACAGAGATTCCATTGGGAGTCTTTCATGCATCAATGGCAGATTATTATTTCCGATTTCAAGCATATGCGGCCAAAGCCTTACATCACCGGGAGCTCCACTTCTTCCAAGATCAAGACCTAGGCCATGTTTCTGGAAGGCGATGGCAACCCTGAAACCTTGGAAGTAGTGGAGCTCACAGTGATGCAATGCCTTGGTGGCGTACGCTTGGAGTCGGAAACAATGAACGCCATTGATGCATGAGAGACTGCCAGTGGAATCTCTCTGCGCTCCATGTACTTGACCATATCAAAAATATAGTGCCCTACCTTACTCGATGTACGGGGACTGTTCAGACTGGGTTCTGAACACGTCTTAGGTCTGGAA
The DNA here is from genome assembly GCA_003314385.1 of Gomphus sp. MG54. Lineage (NCBI taxonomy): Eukaryota > Fungi > Basidiomycota > Agaricomycetes > Gomphales > Gomphaceae > Gomphus > Gomphus sp. MG54. Next base: position 12,592 of record QLPG01022764.1, on the reverse strand, counting down.
TTTGCACAGGAGTTGGCCAATTCAACAGAAACTCTTCTCTGCTTATCATGGCGAATTTTTGCAACGGTGCGGTGACAAGAGCATTGATCACCAAGTGATGATCGTTGCTTAAGGCTTTCTTATCGAGAATTCTGGTTGGTGTGGATCGTCGGATTTCAAGGATGGCCGCTTCTCGCCTGTGATTTGTACAGCGTTGATGGCCTCCAGAGGAGATTCCACGAATGTGCTGGCTTATATTCAGATCTAGGGAAAGCGTGAGTATATCCGCGAAAGGGAAGTCAAGTTAAGTTACTACCTGGTATCGAACCAGATCAAGTGCGCCTAGGAGACCTATTTCCCTAACCACCTGAAGCTTGGGACTTTGCTCCCGCTTCAGCAATCCATGCAACAATGAAAGAAGCTGTGACAACTCGTCACGGTGCCATAGAACCCATCCAGCAGATGCCCTTTAAAGTTGAGTTCTCCTATTGCTCTGGTAGCGGAGCATGCACTGTTGATAATGTTAGACAGTTGCTCTCTGTCTTTCCAGTGAGTTGGTCTGCACCTGGTCAAATAAATAGTCCGTCCTGTTTGTGGTCTGTATGTCCGCCTGTGCGACCGTGCGACCAGCGCATTGCTGTGTGCAACCAGTGTTTCGCCCTCAATCCTTTTAGGCAGTTACCACCTATAGGTGATGCTCCTTCACACATTCCCTGTGCACATCCTGTGCAATGTACGGCGTGTCCCCTCCTTCCCTGTTCATCTCTCTACTGCTCCTTCACTACTCATGTCTGTCACCCCCTCAACAATGTGCCAGTCCGGTCCTTAATGATAGGTTGTTGACTGCAACAATTGCAGGAATTAAGTGTGAAAGTAGTAGCAGTAGTACTTCATAGATAGGTGTAGACCCGAATGAAAAAATGTGATTGAAGGTTCGTAAAGATCGGTGAGTAGTGCCCGCTAGTCGCTGCAGGGCTTTGAACGTTGGGAAAGATGACGTGTTCCATCAGGTTGGTCGGTGTCTTGTTCTAACAACCCATAAGGATGTCCTGCATCCCTTACATCCTGCTAGAACAAGGGGTGAGGTGTGAGCTTCATAATGTATGTTCTACAATGGATGCTGAGAGTCAACCATAGGACTGTTGCCTAGTCCTGGCTGGCCAAGGCTTACCAGTGGCGAACTTGGAACACATTTGAAAGAGACCCATAAGCTGCTGCAGCTTCAATTGCAGCTGGCTACTTGCAGAGGCAGTGACTGTTGAAATTTTGGTGGTGCTGATCAAGGCCTGTGGGAAGAGCTACTGTTTAGCTTGAGCGGAGTCACAAAGCATGTGTGACTAATCTGACATGGCAACCAATGCACAGATGATTATTGGATTACTCCAACACACCTCCTCAAGCGGCATCAACTCTCTATGCACCTCCTGAAATCCAAACTCCTACACTTCTCGCTCAGACCTCCAGATCCTATGCTGACTCATGTGTGACTGAGGTGACATGGCAACCTATTCACAGATGCCAAATGAATTGCTCCCACATGCTGTGAGTGGAAATAGATATACTATGAAAGGAGGGTGAACTGAGTGAGCTGCCAAGACAGAATTGTTGAAAAAGGCGGAAAAGGCGGAAAAGGTGGAAAAGGGTGGCCTACACTGTAAGGCTGACACAATATGAAGTTAAATTGTCTAGAAAGGAAACAGGGCTCTCATTAGTGAGACCCCAAAAGTTTCCCTCCTCATGGTCCAGTCCCATGAGGCCCCAGAAATGAAAGCTCAGATGGAGTCATATCTGGGTTTAAATTAAGCAATATTGTATAAAGGCTAGTGTCCAGGCTGTATACCGTCAACATTGCCCAAATCATTATGAGTGACATTGACGAACTAGACGACTCCACTGATTCTATCTTTAATGGGATGTCTGTCGTTGGTCCCCACAAACAATCTGATCCGTCCACCGTAATCCTCAATCCTGAGGTTGCTCGTGCCATTGAGACGATGAAGGGTCTCCACAATAAATTGGATCCTTGGATAGAGGGTTCCAGCAATCAAGCAAGAGTGAGTTAACTGTTTTGTCTTCTCAGACAGTATGCTGACAAGCTTTTAGTGTTCAAAGATGCAGATCAAGTTTGACATAGGAAAAGAAGACGTCATCGAGGTCTATTATCGAAAGGCGTCGTCTGATGGTCCCGGCGAGACGTGGTCTCCCGCAAGGTTCGCTGAGCAGATTTGCACCAACTGCAAAAAACGAGGGAATTCTTGTCTCCGCAAAGTCATCAACAAGGATGGTGATGTTTATTTCGGCCGGTGTGTCTGGTGCGAAAAACGACAACTGAGGTGTACGATAACCCAGTTGGATAGGGCAAGGCAGAGTCTGAAGAAGAAAAAGAAGACTGATAAGGGGAAGGGCAAGGAGCAAGAGCAGAACAGTGGTTTAGATAAGGCTGAGGGTATGGAAGGCCAATGGAAAAAGAGTAAGGTTGTCAGTGAAGGTCAATCCGCTGGAGTGAGTTACAGGAAGAAGATGAGGTACACCAAGGACCTTCCTTCAAGGTTGTCGTCGCCTCCTGGTGCTCTCCCAACCACCCCTCTTTTCCTTTCTTCCCTATCTCCATCTCCAGCGAGGTTTGTAACACCTCCATCTACAGTGAGAGTTGTTACACCTAGTATCACTACTCCTCCACCACCACTTGCGAGGATCCCTGCAGCGGCACCAAACTCGGTCTCCCCAGGCTTGGCACTGACGGAAGCTATTCGTGATCTTTCACAGCGCGTAGACCAACTTCGGAAAGATTATGTGGAAATTGACGGCAAGTTGTCGAGAATGGCCGGCGGGATTGAGGAGTTGGTTGATCAGGGTAGGGAGCGCCGAGGTCATCACACCATACACAGGATGGATGGTCCTTCCAGGACATATTTGTCCGGAAATTTGACCTAGCAAGACATGGCACACATTTTGAAATAGTAGTAGAACTGATTTGAGTTAATGATGATTTACAGTTGGTCCAAAACAAGGTAAATATACACGAATGTTATCCCTCCCTATATTTGAATGTGGTCGGGACGAAACACAGTAGTTACTGCAATTCTCACTTTTTGTTTGAAAGCAAAAGGGTATCTCATTGATACCGTTTATTATTCTGACCTTCTGATTACCTCTTCAGCTTCCCTGGAACGGGAAGTGATAGAGCACTTGAATTGACGAGGATGACTGAAGATAGTTGAATAAGCCGATGAGAATTTGTTCTGGTAGCTCACCTAAAAAACCCGGGAATTGGATCTCGAGCATAACTGACATCAATCTTGCGACCGTATTCGTCTAACGCGTTGGCTATATTGAACACAGAAAGGATTGATGCTGCGGTGAGCCAGATAGTGGCCTCAGCAAGGTGACGACCGGCACAGATACTGGATGTTGGAGTGGTGGATAAGATGACGTCTGTTTACCGTGTTCTAGAGGAACTCACCGTCTTCCAAACCCAAATGTGCCACTAATAACAGGATCTCTGGCTACATTACCATTCGCGTCAGGCAGAAAACGTTCAGGAATGAAGGCGGAGGGATCCGGGTACATCTCCGGGTCATGTAATATCTTCCTATAAACAAACCATCATAAGGAATCCTTTGGGAATATCAAAGTATGTTCACCAAGTGTTTGAGATCACGATACTCTTGGCTGGAATAATGTAACCTGCGTATACGTCGTCCTCCGTAGTTAAATGAGGAAGAGCTGGAATACAACGACATAAGTCTCTACCCATCCAAGTTAAGGATATTACAATGAAAACCTGATGGCGCAACAGGGAACCATCTGGATACTTCCTTCAAAATCGCTTCAAGATATGGAAGATGCGGGCGATCGCTAAACTGGGGTAGCCGTCCCAGTCCGACAACACTGTCGAGCTCTGTTTGTGCCTTCTCTTGGATACCAGGGTAAAGGACCATGGCAAGGATAAACGAGTGAACCGATGCGGTTGTCTACGATGATGGCTCTGAGCGCTGATCGAATTGAATAGACTGCTCTTACGGTGTCTGATCCCGCTGTGATTGAGAGGGCAAATCCATGTCAAAGAGGAAAACGGAGCGAAGACTTTTCTCACCACCAAATATACCTGCAGCGATGCATTTTACAGTTTGAACATCCTCGTTTGACTCGTCGTCGGTGCCTATGTCACCCAAAGCGTTCGCTACGAAAGAAGGACGCGCAGTCCCTGCAGACTATTTACAATTCCCACTTAGTTCATATTTATCCGGGGTCAAAAAAGGCATAAGTGACATACAACATGTGATTTCACTTCTTCAAAAGGTACATCTCTTAAATGCTGAAAATTGTTACGCATTTCCTGTGCATATTTTTGGAATCCCGCCCCGGGTACCCAAGAAGGGACATACTTGACTGTGAAGAGATCCCTGAAGTTTGTACAAGATTATGGGGAGAAGATATGACTGACGAACGGGAAAAAAATCAACAAGGTATCTCCCTGGCTGTGCTGCTTCAGCGACTGCGCGACTGGCATGTTGGGCCTGGATTAAAAGCGGATCGGCCTTCCATGCTATTTTCCGTCCATAAGCAATGTCCATAACAATTTCTGCCGCCATGCTGCAAAAGCATTGGTTTGATCAGGATGCTTGGTAGAAAGGTTGAAACAAGTACTTACTGGCGAATGTGTTGTACATAATCATCAGGGGACTCGAGAAGTAATCGAAGGAGTCCGCTGACTGCGGATACCTGATGCGGCTGAAATTCTTTTACAGAGATTTGATTCATATGTTTATGATAATGGGTGCGGTGGTTTCTCCAGGTTTTCCCATAGGGTTGGAACGCTGTTCCGCGGCCAGCATCCATCCTGGAATGTGATAAGTCGTTTGTATTACTTATGTATTAGAAGAGACATACAGATCATGGAACATAGTAAGACGAGGGCGGCTTGAGTAGATTGATGATTTGCATTCGAGTAAGTCATATACCGCCTTGAATGAATTGAGAATGATGATATGGTTCCCGAAGGAATAAACATGGACGACATCGCCTGGGATCTCGGATCAATGTCATGAATGCTATTAGGAGTTCAGACCATGCCGTATTCCTCTGCCCAACGATTGTAAGTCTCCCAGAGCTTCCCGCTTGGTAAGTCCTTCAGATTTCCAATAATTGGTAGAGCTTTAGGTCCGGGAGGGAACGGAGGTCTAGCATTATGCCTATTGACGATGTAAAGGTAACATAGAAATAGCGTAGCCGCAAGCGTAGCCAGCTGAAGATAGTTTGGAGAGAGCATTACTGGCAACGATGTGTAAAGTAACTCGTGGGGTACATATTTGCATACTTACATAGAAGATCCGAAGTCGGGGAAATGAGATCGGTGCTACCCGAAAAAGTCTTGCTCCAGAAGTGAGTCATCCAGGAAAACGTTGTTTTCACCCTAGTAACCAGCAGTGTGGTGTGGAGACAATACACCTGGATATAGTTTTATGGACTAGCTGCTAGCTGGGATGTGGTAGGAACAGGGAAGAAGAACTAGCTTACTGACTATATCTAGACGTGGAGGTCTGTAAATGAAGAATCAATCTGAGTTGGGCGTGTGAAGCTCATAAGGGTAGGAACCAATGAGGGGTCTGATGACCCTGGACACTATATCTATATTTCATGTCAGTGTTGGAAATTACCAAGTTACCCAGCCAAGTGAAACTCTAGGTCTCAAGTATATCGTATACCTGGTGCAAAAGCTAGAGAATCTGCTGGTCAAAAAAAAAAAAAAAAAAAAAAAAACTTTCTACGGCCAGGTTATGTAATATGCTTTTGTAGGTATTTGATTTGATCGCTGTCTTTCATCACTTCCCTGACGTCATCTACAGGGAATATAATATGGACACTTGAAAATTAACAGGCTACTTTGCCCCGCGTAGACAAAAAGTTACAGAATACGGGTAGTTGAAATAAACGTATGTAAGTCTCAGTATTATCTTTACGATTGAATTCACCCTTTCCTGCAGAGCTCAGCCAAGAGCATTCCATATTCTTTGCATTGCAGATCATCGGGGGTCATGTTGGACTGCCGATCCTGGTGTTTGTCTTTATATTTTTGTGCCTAACATGATTTTTCTAAATCTTTGTTTCACATGGGTGTTTGCTGGTATTATTTTCTCACTGGGGTTGATCCCACTGCCACAACCTATTGCTAACTATTCACTCAGAATTTCACATTATATCACAGGGGCCCAGCACTGGTTTTATCCGCCTTGTTGGTCTCACCCTTGGGAAAAACGCTTCCATTTATCCACTCAGAAAAAGGGTGCTTGACCCAAGCTGCGCTTACCACAGGAGCTCTAGTTATGAAAGAAACTACTATGTGTTCCTTGATGATGAAGATATTTGTGTACCTCCAGCTCTTATGATATTTAACACTATTCATTCCAGTGTTCTAGATCTGGCTTGATTTTAGAGATCGGATAGATGAACCTTGTGGATCAAGACAAGTCCAACGGATTAGAGTCGCGATACATTTCGCATCCTGATGGTTAGGCCTGGGATTCTTGCACGTGTATAATACTTTGCTTATTTTTAACAGCTCTTAACGTATATCTGATAATTTTAAATTCAGTGGAAAAATTTTCAACCCCTCTCTACAATATCTAGGATTGCTGAATGTCTCGTCACCAAGCCTCATCTGAATTCATGCACACCTCTCACATCTAGAAGTTATCAGGTCAACATAGATGCCACAGAATACAAGTACTATAGGAAAGGGAGGTCATCCCCTGACACATGATGTATTATCAATTCATTAACTCCTAATACAGCCAGCATTTGGATTGTACATCTAATAGGAAATTTAATTTAATTTTGAAAATTACGAAAATATTATGACATATGCTCTAAGGATTACAGTTATGAAAAAGAGTCAAGCTGATCAATGTGAAAGTTTTCAAGGTATGATTATTTCCTATCCCAAGTCACATTCAAACAGTTTGATTACTGATAATTCTAAAGCAGAGAATCATATATTATATCACAGCCTAAATACCCTCCCTCCCTAATGAGTTATCACTGCAATCATCACATACACTTCTCATCACTACTGATCAGTTTCATATATCTATCTACCTTAGCTTACTCCACCAGATTGGTGGCTAGATCAGCAGCCATATCAGTGGCGGCAATTAAGAGTAGAATAAACATACCATCAGTAGCTTCATCATAGAGCCAGAAGAACTACAAGTGAAGGTTGTTCATCTGTCCATAGTGTTCAAGATATTTAGCTACAGAACTGGCAGACTGTTTTAATTCAAAGGCTAGAGGGTGAATAAAATATGTATCCAAGTTCAGTAAGGAATTGTCAAAATAAGACCACCTTCTTTCCAGCATCAACTGCAGCAACACACTCAGCCTCAGTGGTAGAGAGTGCCCCTATAGTTTGAAGTTGGCTGGACCAGCTGATCACACCTATGTCTATTTTGAGAAGGTATCCACTGGTAGACTTGTCATTGTCTGGATTCCTAGCATGGTCAGCATCAGGATAGCTTTTACAAAGTACACCAGATGGTGAAGGCATATGGACAAGCTGATAATCTACCATCCCCTTCAGATATCAGAAAAGATGTTTAACTGCTTTCTAGTATATCAAGCCAGGGTTCTGGATAAACCAGAACAAGACTCTGATAGAATAGGCATTGTTGGGGGTGAGTAGCAACTGACAAATATATTATATAGAGCCAATGACAGGTGCATAAGGAATTTTCTATATATCAACAGTCTCCTCAGTAGTTATAGGGACATGGAGAATAACAGTTTGAGACTAGGGTCTGTGAGCAGCCCTGAGTAATCTCAATGCCAAGTAGATACGGCCAAGGTCACATAGCTTGAACTTCTTGGAAAGTTCAGTCTTGAGATGTAAAATGGAAGATATGTACTTGATGGCCAGTGTGAGATTATCAACACAGACAGGGACAAAGATTTTGACATCTCCCTGGATCTAGATATAGAAGCTAGTATTAGACTTGATGCAAATAAATGCTAGCTCATGTAAGACAGTATCAAGCTTCTTGTTTCAGAACATAGGGGATTGTTCCAATCTATAGAGGGCCTTGAGAAGACTTCAAACATAATCTTGTCTATCCTGGTAAAATCCCTCATGTTACTGAAGGTAGACCTCAGTGTCAATTTCACCATTAAGGAAAGCACTGAGATTGCCAAAGGATTCAAATCCCAGTCCTCAATGGCACCAATGGTCAGTATGGAGAATGGCACAAAATATAGCAAATGGTGAAAATTCCTTAGTATAGCCAAGTTCAGAATATCAACCATAGCCCTTGGCTATAAGATAGGCTTTGATGTCATTTTACCTTTAACACCTAATGAGAGTCAACATCATTGCAACCAGCTATAAGTTTCAAGTTCCCAAGTGCCATTTGTCACCAAGGCCTGAATCTCCTCTATAGTAGCATCAAGATAAAGTTAACCATTGGGCCATTTCAATGCCTCTGCAAGTGTTTGTGGCTTCATCCCACTGACTTTTACAATCTATTCCATGGCTATAGCAGGAGCAACTTATTTTGATAATATGAAATAGAAGTGAGGCTAGCTTTCTCTTCAACAGGCTCATCCTCATCCTTGTTATCAGACTCAGAAGAGATATTGTGATGAAATTGCCATGATTAATCTTTCAGAACTCTCTGAAAGGCCACTGGACATGTGTTAAATCTACATATCAGGTGCTCAAATAACAGATACCAAATGATTCTGTAGGTTTCTAAAAGGATTCTGCAGAGGGTGGAAGTTCCAAGGATAAAGGGGGTTGAGGGTTGTAAGGTCAAGAGTTGAGCAACAGAAAGGACAGAAGGCAGATGACAAAGCACCAGGACTTAGGCTGGTGGTCAGTTTGTAATGGGGACTTATACAACTAGTCCTGTGGGTGTTGTCAAGTACAGGTACCAAGACCTGTTAATTCGGCAGTGCCAACCGAGCAGTCATCCCATGTCCACGTCCAAGTGTCCACACGGAATGCATATCACTTAGTATGCTGGTCTCGGCTCAGCACATCCACCACCCACACTCCTTGTTCTCACCCCTCACATACTCTATGCCACTCACCATCCATTAATCCCACCACACCTACTCCTCATCCTTCGATTCACCTCACCTCAGGACTTCCTGTCCTTGTATTATCCTCAGTCATGGCTCCATTGTTTTATAGTTGGCCACTCCCTATTGTCCTATCCTTGGTCACATTTCTATTATTCTACCTTTTATTGTTCTATTCCCATTTGCATTCCTTCATTCTAATTTTACTTGTTGTGGACAATACCCACATGCTCTGCATACCTTATTGTCCCACATTCCTTATTTTACATGTTGCTCCTTAAAACTATATAAGTAGGGCATGCATGTACATAGTTCCTCATTCTGGGTATTGACTAGGCTTAGGCCCTTCTACCTTCTTCTCCTCTGTTAAGTCCTCTACTTGGGCCAGCACTATCAGCATCCTCCTGAGTACCCTGTCTGTTGCAAATCAGTGGCATGCACGGAAGAGTAGGGCATAACCCATGAGTACATTGAAGCCAAAGCTACTACTCCCAGCCTGTAGGACTTGGCTGCTCCCATCCAACATCTCAGCAGTCCCGAAGCTCATCAGTTCCCGAAGCCTGACAGATGTTCAAAGTCAGAGGGACTTGGCTTCAACTTATGTGTTGTACCCTCCTCAATCATCTGTCTCTAATTTCAGAAAGTCACAAACATGCAAAGGTCTAAGTCAGAATTAGGTCAGAAACTTAGGTCAGAAGCTAGATACAAATTAAGTCAATATTCATACTGGTGAATAGTCCAGTCGACTGGGGTTATGTACATGTAAGCTACCTTGTATTTTCTACTGTCCAGTATAAAGACAAGGAGAGGGAGAAAATACAAGGGGCAATAGAAAATGAAGAACAAGGGAGTAAGGTATGTGGTGATCCTTTGTCTTGGTTGAATATATTAGATAATTTAGTATCTAGACTTTAGGGTAGGCAAATAGATATGAGGGGAGAATAGAGGTCTTAGTGTTTAGTCTGTGTTCTAGCTTTAGATAACGCTTTTGTGTTCAACTTGTTGTAAAAGTATATTGGAATTTATTGGGAGTCAAGTTTATGCTGCTCTAAACACTCTAGTTATATACTAAGTGTAGTGTCTACTCAACGCTGCGTATGCCTGCACATGCCCCTCCTAGAGGCACGTGTGGTTCCCATCAATGACGCGTGAAAGGTGACTGACACATGTGACTGTAACGCGTTCATGACTTGTGGCCGCTGCACGGGCGGCTCAATACATGGGATAGATAATATGCATGCCTACCTGGTTCCAACACTTTGAAGCACTTATTATGAAGCAGGGTCGTAGTTGCAGGATCATAGAACTTTGGGATTGAACCATAGATTGTGAAAAGGAATTGTAGGAATGGGTGGGTGGAGGATCATTACTTAATGTTTGCAACTGAAAGTCCTTGGAAACAGTAAGAATGGTCACATGACTGAGTTAGGTTAGATTGGGGAGCATGGACCATAATACTGTAGGGTGCATATGTGCATCTCACCCCTGAGAGACCAATCTTAATATATTTCTTTTCACTATTGATTTTGGTTTCATCTTGTGCACAATTCGATTCTAAATTTTTCAAATATTATTTTGTATTTTTACCCTCAATATTGAGGGAGTTATTTGATATTGTCAAGACCATGATACTGAGCTCCGGTACACTTGGTAATACCAACCGACCAACCGACCTTTACCCATATTATTCTCACTATCACACGGTCTTGGCTCGGTACACCTGGTACATTATCTAGACTACTTCTTCCATCCTATCCGTCCTGTCCCTCACTATCCTTCCATCCCCTCACCTGTTCCCCCCCAAACATGTAATGACCACTTATTATCCAGATCTTGGCCCTATTGTTTTATCTTCAGTCATCCTCTATTGTTCTATTCTCACCTACTATTTCATTATTTTATTCTCAGCCACATTCCATTATTCTAATGCCACTTACATTCCTTATTCTATTCTTGATCACTGTGGACAATGCCTCCACATGGTTTTTCATACCTTATTGTTCTCCATTCATTATTCCACCCTGTTCCACATCTTGCTTCTTAACCTATATAAGTAGCAGGATGTATGTAGATAGTTCCTCACTCAGAATATCAAATCAGTTTGCACCCCTTGCCCGCCTCCCCTATCTAAGTCCTTCGCTCAAGCGAACACCCTCGGCATCCTCACGAGCCTCTTCCCTGTCTAAATTAGTGGCATGCATGGAACAGCAGGGTGCAACACACGAGCACGTTGAAGCCTAGCCACTCCAAAATGGTTTGCAGGACTTGACCAATATCTCAGTGTTACCAAAGCCTAACAGATATTTTGTACACTACTCATATGCACTTACACATGCACCATATAATGTGTGTGGCCAGCTCCCTGGGAAGGGACCGGGAGTTTGGCTCCATACCAAAAAGGTGGTATAGGGGCTGGCTCAGGCTTATATATGGGTAAAACAACACTGGCATATGCCTTCCTCCTCAGGGGCTGACAACACTGAGGAGGTGAGTCAACTGCATTAATATATGTAGGTTTATGACTGAATTTTCTTTTATTTACTTTGTAGTTAAATCTCTTAGGTATTTTTCTAAGTAAATACTCAGTGGTTGACAACACTGAGGAGTTAAATCTCTTAGATTGATAGATAAACTCTCTATCTACTGCACAAGGTGCTTATAATCCTACTGTCAGGGGACTACCAGTTTATTCCTCTTTTCCTTCCTTTTATTCCTTTTATCTCCTTCATTTCTCTTATTCCCTTACTTATATTACTTCTTTAATCATTTCTCTATCTTCCCTTTTCATATGTTTACTGTAATCCCTTCCCCTTAATCTTCTATTGTCTTCTTCACTGGCTGTGACAGGCTTGTTATCTCACAGTCACAGTAGCTATACAGTTGCTACTTAGGTAAGGGGGTCCTTTGGTTCTTCTCTTCTGGACCTCCCTGCCAGGTAAGCAGCTTGCATGTATTTAGCTACATTGTCCTTTATATATTTACTTCTGGACCTCCTTGCCAGTGTCTGGTAGTGCCTGTGGGTAAACCTAGGGTTCAAGTCCCTGGGTTAGGCCCTGGGTAGGTTTCAGGGCTGTGGTGTTTCCCACTGTTGGTCTCCCAGCAGGTACTGGAATCAGTACCTGAGTAGGTTGCCCTCACACCTACAAACACTACTGCTTCAGCACATCTAATAAACTACATACTAAGGCATTCAACCTCATCATCAAACAATGTCATGCATGTATTTTTGTTTTGTTTTTGAGGGCTTATTCTATCATACCACAGGTATATCACACTTACACAAGTGTGGTAAAAGATCCATTTGCTGTCATCAATCACCATGCAATAGATGCTCCTATTGTATGTACTCATTGATATGCTTACTATTGGTTTCTACTGAGAGACACAGATAATCAATAGAAATATATTAATAGGAATTAATATATGTATATATGTGAGAGAGATGGTACCAGTGGCTGTGTTCCTTTTTGTAAAAAGCAAGAAAGTTGACTTATACAGATTATGTCTAATCATTGCTCATATTATCAATACTTTACTT
>QLPG01022735.1:0-10833 GCA_003314385.1 Gomphus sp. MG54 | reverse complement strand
AAAACCATTTGCATGTGTGGAAGTTTTGGATTGTGTATCTAATAGAAAATTCAATTTAATTTTTAAAATCATCAAAATATTATAACATATGCTCTAGGATTCTACCTATCTTATACCAATAATCCAGCAAATCAATGTGGAACTTCCTGAGATATGAATATTTCATATTCAAGGTCTCATTTGAATGGTTTTGTTGCTGACAGTTAATGAGTGAAAAAAGCCAAAATTGGAGGCTTTTGGTGAGGTATTGGCTCATATCACATGACTAGAAATCATGTGACATATATAAAAAGTTCAAATGGTACAAACAAGCATTAACAACTCCAGAACTTCAATCACATTATTCCATGAGGTCTTTCTCTATTGATAAACTCAACATAGTCACTTCTAAGCTTAATTCTGGCCAAACTACTCATCAGATATCATCTTCTACTTGTGTCAGCATTGGTACCATCTCAAAAATTTGTTCTAAATATTGCCCTGACCTCCCCAGGTCTTCTGGTGGTCATCCTATCAAATTCTCCCCAGCTAAAATCTACTATACAGTCAAGTGTCAGGGGGCAACCTGCTACACATGCTAAACTGATGCCAAAGGGCTTAGCCCAGGACAGACCAAGGGATTAAACCAAACCTTCAGCACCTTTGGCATCCCTGAGACCTCTAGGTGGCAGAGGACATACCCTTGGATGGATGGAGTGAAGAGTGGAACAAGAGGGTAGGGGACCAAGGACCAACAGGAGAGACAAGCCAATGCAAGGGATGACTTGAAATATATTTTCTTAAGTCCAAACAGGCCATTGGTGGCACTGTCAGACACCAAACTGAGGCCCTAAAACCTTGGCCCAGGTACCAGGAGTTTGGCCTGCTGGCATCTGGATTTACATATATCTAGACCTAACCAAAGGTTAAGGTATGCAGAAGAAGCACAGAATTGGCAGAGGGTATTGTTGAAATCTGACTTTTGAACCATTCATGGGCCTTTTTACAAGTATGTTTAGGGTCATTATCTTGCTAAAAGGTGAGGGCAACCCCTGTGATACCTGTGGGCCATTACACAGTGCCCAGCAAGGGGGAATTTCCTAAGAGGAAAATTTGATGCTTACTGACACTAGGCCAAACCTCATACAGACTGTAGATAAGCCAAAGGACTCATCATTGCATTTCTAATGACATTCTTTCTACAAACCTACCTCACATTTATCTACCAACACAACCATGACCTCTGTTAAGAATGCGAGTAGTGAGGTTCTTAATGCATATATCTCAGTGAGGTTGACACAGAGGTTCAGGGTAGGGCTTGGCTTTAGCTTATGTGCTATATATTGGTGCAGTCTGGGATGAGTGATCAGATGCAAATCTGAGGAACTTGTCCTACAAATGGTGTATACTTATACTATACTATCCTTATTGTGTGTAAGTGGAAATATAGAACAATGAGATGGTGAGAACAATAAGGAGATGTAAACTATATATAGTAGACAATAGGAATAGTAGAATGTTAACCGATACAATAAGCTTGAGCGACTTGTGATGACTGTATATTCCAATACTATGCCTTCTAAATCTCATTACATCTCTAACTTCAGATAGAGGTTCAGAGTGGAATGAGGTTGTAGAAACCTTTCGATGGAAACTTGGGAAGTGAGCAAGGTTTGCCTGGTCAAATTCTAAGTTGATTATCAGAATACCTATTAGGAACCATACGCCGGCATACCTGACTATTCATTTCAGCCCGCACAGCCTAACTCCACCCTCATTCACCTATTTAACTATACTCCCTTAGCCCTTGAACTATATACACCTTGTGTATCCATCTTGGTGTCACATCCACCTATCAATTTGCTCCACTCATTTACATCAATCTCCATATGCTTGTAAATCCATTTTCACTTCATTTACATTTAATATCCTTTTCATTACATTCCGCTCCACTTTCCTTATTTGCAATTCTGTTCTATCTCTGATATCCGATCTGCTACTATGTTCCTTATAGAGTAACTCCATTGGGAATTGAGGTGACACATCACCCCTCAATGTCACGGAGGAGATCAAGATTGGGACATAGTATTTCTGTTCTTGCTTTTCACAATCCTTGGACTTTCTTATCTATTATTGATGGCAGGGAAGGTCTAATAAGACTGATAACTGACACACAGAGCAACAAGTGCCTTTGGGGCTTGTCAATATGGATGCTAAAGACAAGACCCAAAGGTGTGCAATGGTGCATCGTCATGGGCGCTTATTTTAAGCGCCAGAGCACGCAAATGCAGGAATGAAAAGCACACAAGAGAAACACAAAGGTGCAAGAATAAAACACAATGCAGGGGAATAAAATCATACCTCAACAATCATAGGAATCTAGTCGACTCCTTGTAGATTTGAAAGTAGTATAAAGATCTTGTACATTCAGTAGTTCAGTCTTCAGTCAGATAATCGATTAAGATTTAGACTAAGCTTTCCATCCATTCATCTTAGACTTAATTTACATCCTTGTTCTTTATAAAATTAGAGTCCAGTGTGATCTGGTAGGTGCAACATTAAATTTGAAGCCTTACCCTACCCTGAACCATTGCTTCGACCTTGGGAGATATTACATTTATTACAACTATGTCATCTTTTCATAGTATAACACTACCGAACTTCTACTTTACATGCATGTTTTATACTAGTAAGTATTTCAAATTTCAACAATCTTTAATGACCAAGAACAAGGGGAATATGAATGGGGAAAGGACCTCCAACTGAAAGAACAAGGAAACCAAAGTACAAAGGGCTTGAATGAACTTTGTAACTAAGCCGCTGCAGGATCTGAATGAGATCTTGAATGGGATATTGATGTACTTCTGTTTCAGGAAATGGTAAGCAGAATTGAGTTGATTGGTGAAGTAATAGAAATAGAAATTAAAGGCATTTATTGATATGAGTCAGGTGAAGTTTTGATTGGTGAATGACGGGCACAGTGTCCAGTTAGAGGGTGTGGTTTCCAGCAAAGGTTTGAGAATAGACAGACAAACAGGTTTTCCAGAGAACAAGGACATATCTATTTATAAAGTACAGCTCTTCCTAGAAAAGAAATCTTATCCTTGTGTTCGAATGGAGGTGCCTTTGGCAAGGTTGTGACAGTATTGTTGGGGTATGATTTTATTCCCCTGCATTTGTGTTTTGTTCTTGGACTTGTGTTTCTTTTTTGCACTTTTCACTTTTTCATTTACATTCTCTGGCGCTGTTACAATGCAAAGGAATGATATAATCGTAATTATACATAAAATCTCCCAAAGGTGAAACAATGGCGAGGTTCAGGGCAGGGCAAGGCTTCAGCTTGTATGTTGTGCCCACCAGATCGCACAAGCCCTAATTTTGGGATAGCCTCCTTAACTTCCCTCATTTCAAAACTCTCACTGAACTTAGACAATATTCACTCGAAATCGACAGCAGATATTGGGAACACAAGGAGTTCGACAACTTCGGAATGCCTTCCAAACCAAACGGGTCCTCATCCAAATCCAACTCCAACTCCTCCAACTCTAACAACTCAAACAACAAGAAGAGTAAGAAGGGGGGGAAGAAGAATGGCAATGATAAGTCTTCCAACAATAACAACAATGCTAACGACATTTCGTCCAAGCTCGGAAAAGACAGGAAGCTATTGCCTGAAGAACGTCAAAGGTAAATCAATGCGAGACTTTGTCTCTTGTGTGCTTCAAAAGGTCACATGGTCAAGGACTGCCCCAAATCCAATTCCCAATCATCATCAACCTCTTCTTCTAACAACAAATCCAACAACTCCAACAACAAGAAAACGACAAAGGCACGTGCAACCAAGGCAAGCACGTGCAACCAAGGCAAGCATGTGCGACACCAATGCCGAAGACAACATGGCGACAGAGTCAAAAAAATGAGCTGCAACCTTGGAAATGCATGAACTGAGGATTGTGTTAACCTCTCTCACATGCTATTCTTGAACACCCTTTCTCCTATTTCTACTATTTCTCACGTATCTTCTACTTCTGAGACTTCAAAAACTTCGCTAATACTTAATCTGTCTTGTTCTCTTATTTCCGAACTTCCTCTTGTTGACTCTTAGATTGTGGTTCTTCAGACTGCTTTATTAAATCACGAGTTGTGAAAAAATATTCTTTGCCTACTAATTCAGTTCCTGCTATTCCAATGAAATTATTTGATGGTTCTACTAATTCTGTCATTACTCAGACCACTACAATTCTGATCTGATTTCTGACCAGTGAACTTCAGAATGTTACTTTCTATGTAACAATGTTGGATGGCAGTTGCTCTGTAGTACTTGGCTTCAACTGGCTCACCTGCTACAATCTATCAATTGACTGGGTATTGGGCAGTATAACCTTCAAGTCTATAAAACCGACCACCGTTCTGACACCTCAGGCCTCAACCACTGCTTCACAGTCCAGCACCCCACTTCCTAGCAATCCGTCATCATCTCTGAAGTTGGAGGTGCTGCAGATAGCCCTAGTTCATGTAGAAGCATTTGTTTGTGCCTGCAAACTAGAAGGTTTGCAAGCCTTTCAACTCAACCTCGTGGATCTCAACAAATACACTTGAGGCTCCACTATGGTCAATTCCTCCAACAACCTGGATAGCATTAAACAGTATGTTCCAGAATTCTATCATGACTTTGCTAATGTCTTTAGTAAACAGTGCGGTAATACACTAGCACCTCATAAACCCTACGATCTCAAGATCAACCTCAAGGATGGCACTTCTCCCCCTCTTGGTCTCATCTATTCCCTCTCGGTATCCAAACTCCAATCACTATGAGATTTCATCGACAAACACCTCAATATGGGCTTCATTCGACCCTCATGTTCGTCACATGGTGCACCAGTACTATTCATATGCAAGAAGGATGGCTCCCTGTGACTCTGTATAGACTTTTGTGGTCTAAACAGAATTACAAAGAAGGACTGTTATCCACTTTCCCTTATTTCTGACCTCTTAGATGCCCCCAAGAAAGCTCATATATACACTAAAATTGATCTCAGACATGCCTATCACCTCATTCGAATTGCAGAAGGAGATGAATGGAAGACAGCCATTAGGACATGTTATGGATCCTTTGATTGGCTTGTCATGCCATTTGGACTTTCTAACACCCCTGCTGCATTTCAGCGCTTCATGAATGACATTTTTGGCAACCTATTAGACAACTGCACCATAGTCTTTTTGGACGACATCCTCATCTATTCCAACAACGAATCCTCGCATATCAAACATGTTCGCGAAGTTCTTTGACAATTATACAAACACAACCTGTACACTTGAGAAGACAAATGTTCCTTCTACCAAATGTCCGTTGAATATATTGGATATATCCTATCACCAGAGGGTCTTACAATGGCAGAAGACAAAGTCAAGTGCATCACCCAATGGCCTAAGCTGCGTAAAGTCAAAGACATTCAATCATTCCTCAGATTTGCGAACTTCTATCGAAGATTCATTTTCAACTATTCCTCTATTACAACTCCTCTTACTTGACTCACTCGCAAAGGTCTGGCTTGGAACTGGAGTGAGGAGTGTAGAGATGTGTTTAATAAGCTGAAACTGGCATTCATGTCTGCCCCCATCTTAACTCATTGGACTCCCAATTTGCCCTTGATTGTGGAGACAGATGTGTCAGATTACACTTTAGCAGCTATACTCTCTCAACACTCCCCAGACAGTGAGCTTCATCCTGTCGCTGTTCATTCCCAAACTTTCACCTCTCCAGAACTCAATTACGACATTCATGATAAAGAACTGCTTGCGATTTTCGAAGCTTTTCAAAAGTGGCATCATTACTTAGAAGGTTCTGGCAACCCTGTCAATGTCATCACTGATCATAAGAACTTGGAGTACTTTTGTACAACCAAGTTGTTGACTAGATGTCAAGCTAGGTGGTCAGAATACCTTTCTCAGTTTAATCTTTTCATCCATTTCAGATCAGGTTGTTTGGGGACTAAGCCTGATTCGCTCACTAGACGATGGGATGTCTACCTTAAGGAGGGGATGAGCGACTATGCCACCATCAATCCCCAAAACCTTCAACCCATCTTCTCTCAACATCAGTTATGTTGGGTTGTCTAATCCCACATACTATTCATACCTCATGAGTCTTAATGAATTTCTAAGACAACACAGAGCTCTATGAGTGGTATTGACAATCTGATAACTAACTAGGGCTCTGTCACTCAACATGAAGTGGTCTTCATTATATGAGTCATCCTGAAAGGTTACCCATGTGGACTAGATGGTGTAGTGGTTAACACCATAGCTATATTCGCTATAGCCCTGGGTTCAATTCCCAGTCTGGTCATTCTTTTCACCTCAACAAGTTAACCATGTCCCTTTGAGCCACGAGCCTCGTCGAACTAGTACTGAGGGCCTCGACTCTTATAGATACCGAGCGTATCCTGAATGACATCAGACATTATCTTCCTTCCAACTCCTTAGTCTAGAAACACCTTGTGAATAACTATGACCCAAAGTGGCAGACTAATTCCAATGGTCTGTTACTATTTGACAATCACATCTATGTTCCCAAGGCCCAAGACTTACACTTACGCATGTTACAACATAAGCATGATTACATTCTTTCTGGACACTTCAGAATTAACAAAACCATAGACCTTGTCAGACACGACTACAATTGGCCTGGCATGCGCTCATTTATTAAAGACTGATGAGATTATGAGCAAATATGCAGAAAAATTGAAGATTTATTAGGCAGTCTAAATATTTTATCTCCTCAGTATAGTCAACCACTATTATATATTCGGAGAATATACCTAAATATTTTATCTTACAATAAAAATAAAGAAAATTAGTCGGGAGCCTTTGTATATTATACTATACAACTCACCTCCTCAGTGTAGTCAACCACTGAGGAGGGAGGCATGTGCAGGTTGTGTTTCACCCACAAATACCTTGCAACCGGCCCTTGACCCTATCGAAGGTTTGAGCCAGGTTGCCAGTCCCCATCCAGGGAGCTGGCCACATGCGTTGTGTGTGGGCAGGTGTCCGTAAGTATCGTACAGATAATAATACAATAGCTTCCTCAACTTTGAGGATAAAAATATAGAAAAATGCTCAAAAAATAAAAAATCAAAAAGCACACAAGATGGTACCAAAATCGATAAGAAAATCAAATATATTGAGTTTGACCTCTCAGGGGTGAGATGCATTTATGCACCTTACACGCCCCCTCAAGCTCAATATATGCCGAGTTTTTCGGTGAGAATCTTCACTCTGGGTCCTGGTAAATCCTTTGTGAGGATGTCTGCAAGCATTTCTTTGGTTGGGAGGTATTCGATTGAAATCTTCTTCCCCTCAATTGTATCTCGAATGAAATAGAGTCATATATCAAAATGTTTGGTCCTCAAATGTTGCTGATTACCGTAAGCTATGGTAATAGCTGATTAGTTGTCAGCATATATTTTTATAGGATTTTTTATAGGTTGGAAAACTTCAGTTATGATGTTCTTGAGCCATATGGCTTCTTTTGTGGCATGAGTCATTGCAATAAATTGTCAAGCATCGGTTACTGACGGACTTCGGTACTGCCGAGGGGTGTTAGTGAAAGGTCAGGTGGACTATGGCCAAGTCCTGCAGGCCAAGCATAGTGGCGTTGGCTTCAACGTACTTGTACATTGCACCCTACTTGCCGTGTGTGCCACTGTATTTGCAACAGACAGATACTCGGGGGGATGCTGATGATGCCGGCCTGAGTGGAGGACTTGACAGAAGAGAAGAAGGTAGAAGGGCCTAAGCCTAGTTGATACCCAGAATGAGGAAATATGTACATGCATGCCCTACTTATATAGGTTTAAGAAGCGACATGTGGAATAAGGAATGTGGAATAACAAGGTATGCAGAGCATGTGGTTATTGTCCACATTGAGTAAAATTAGAACAAGGAATGTAAGACAGGAATAAAACAATAAAGAACAGAATAATAGGACGTGCCCAAGGATAGGACAATAGGAGGTGCCAGACTATAAGACAAGGCTGGTAACCAAGGATAGTACAAGGACAGGAAGTCCTGAGGTGAGATGGACTGAGGGGAGGGCGTGTGGATGGTGGATGTACCAAGCTGAGACTGGCATACAAAGTGATGTGCATGCGGCATGGTCACTTGGATGTGGAACTAGGATGGTTGCTCGGTTGGTACTGCTGACGGATGGGTCTCGGTACGTAGACTTGACAGTATCCCCCTCTTAGCAGCTGAACCCATGAAGCTGGAAATTAACTTTTAAAGTTTCGGGAACACCTAAACGTAATGGCATGGGTTGTTTTGGGAAGGCCCCGGTTCTTCATCAACCGCATCAATCCAGCCCAACAAAATGCAAAAGAATTCTCCAAAACAGATGAGTGCCAAGGCCGATAATATCATGCAGGGGCCCAAAGGGAGTCAGGACACTCCTAGGCATGGTCGGGACGCGGGCGAGACAGGGTTTGACATCCCCCAAGCCACCGATGGCACGAAGGGGTTGGGTGAGGAGGATGCCTCAGTAGGGGTGGCCGAACCGGCGTCCTATGAAGCGGTTACTATGGGGAGGTTGATACCAGCAGTCTGGAAGGCCACTGATTATACAGAGGATGGTCTGGAGACCAACGATTCAAGGAACGGATCGGCCGGGTAGGCAGAAGACTTCAGGACCTCGGGAGGCCCGATGGTTAACAAACGGAGATGGGGTAGCAGTATGGAAGCAGGGCCCCATATGGGGCTGAGTATGTGGGGATGAGGAAGGAGTGGGGGGCAGATGGGGGTTACAGGTGAATATATATATTTTTCTTTTTTTCGGGTTTTTTATTGATTTTCCTGTATATAGCACGGAAAAACATTGACGCGCGAAGGTTTGTTTTTGGCACCTCTGCCTTTCGAGGAAGTGCGCGACCCTTCTGCGAAGAGGTCAAAAAGGGCCTGTACCCAGAAGCCGAGCGGGTGAGCTACCGTGGAGGTACCACCGGCTAGGGTATCGAAACAAAAGCGGACTGGGAAGGCTGAGAAAACGGAGGGGACGGAGAGGACGGAGGAGATGTTCGCGGAACTCATCAAGAGGATGTGACAGATGGAGAACACAATGTTGCTCCTCCTCGAGAGGGGTTCAGGTTTGATGGATGCTCAACTTTTGGAGGAGTTGGGGAATACATTGTGGGGTGAAGAGGGGGAAGAGCAGGAGGGAGGTGAGGAAGAGGATGTAGAAGTAGACTAGAAAATATATATATATATATATTTGAATGAAAGGAAATAAAGAAACAAAAGAAAAAAAGACAAGTCGAGGGTGTCGAGGTGCTCGGCAGGTTGGCTGTGTTATTTTGATGGAAAAAAGGGTGACGGATGGACTGAGAGGAATGTGAGGTCTTTGTGATGTCGAAATTAGAGTGTGGGGTTGTTTGTGGAAGGAGTAATGGTTAATGGTGAAATGAGGGGATAGTTCGGGAGTAAGAGTGGTTGTAGGGTTGTGAGCGGAGTGTCAGGATCATATAGGGGAGTGGCTGGAGAAAGGATCGGGGGAGAGGGGGGTGTGATAGGTGACAGAATGGAATGGAGGGAGTGGGGAACAGGACAGATAGTGATGAATGGAGGGGGTTTTGGGGAGAAGGACGTCTTCAGGAGGGGAGTTTGTGCAGTTTGAAAAGGTTTCTAGCTGGTCGCCCCTCCCCTTTTAGGTAGATGTCCCACCGTCTACCAAAGGTGTCGGCCTCTAGCCGAGAAGAACAGAGAAGGGTCATAAATGCATATGACACACATATACGGAGTGACAAAATGGGAACGGATGGGGACGGATGGATGAGCCCCTGGCCAAATGTGCCGAATGACAACGTTGACCGAGAGGTCCCTGCCGAAAAACTTGCCAGCCATTCTGGTATACAAGCATGCACAAGGCAGTTGCATTGACTAGGGCTATTGGCGAAGCTTCCAGCGACGGAACACGATCCTAGGTGAGGCTTTTGGAACAGTGGCAAATGCCACCTGGACCTAGGCCATCGGGATGCACCTAAAAATGTTAATAGCTTGACAGATTATAATACTGCCCAATACCCTGTTAATCAACGGATTATAGCAGGTGAGCAAGTTGTGCCCAAATATTGCTGACCGACGGATCTAGTATATGATGGACGGATGGGTGGACTGAGATTGTCCGGACAGAAAATCTAGTAGATGTATCTGTGCTTGTTAGCAAGAAATACTAGATCAGGAAAGGTCATAATCATAAACAAATTTTCAAATGGTCTGTGAGCTGATGCTGATTGATCAAGCATGCCGGACAGAGTGCCGAGGGTGGGGCGTTGCCTTCCAGTCGGCTGGAAAAACTGAAGTTCTTCTGAACTGGGTGGTTTCCCAATCTATACTGGTATTGGGTTGGAAATGCGGTGGCGTGGATTTGTCTTGTTGGACACCCTCCTGGGAGTAAGACAAATCCAGTGAAATGAGCAGATCCTGATTCAAAACAGTTAGAAAGGCCACCGGGAGACCCGGTTCCGAATAACAAGATAGAAAGATCATTAAAAGGGTGTCTTGTGAGACCATATTCGTAAACCATGGGTGCACGGAAAGTAGTTTGATTCTGGGTATACTGTCAAGCATCGGTTACTGATGGACTTCAGTACTGCCGAGGGGTGTTGGCGAAAGGTCGGGCAGACTATGGCCAAGTCCTGCAGGCCAAGAGTAGTGGCGTTGGCTTCAACGTACTCGTGCGTTGTGCCCTACTTGCTGTGTGTGCCACTGTATTTGCAACAGACAGATACTCGGGGGGATACTGATGATGCCGGCCTGAGTGGAGGACTTGACAGAAGAGAAGAAGGTAGAAGGGCCTAA
>QLPG01022716.1:0-15149 GCA_003314385.1 Gomphus sp. MG54 | reverse complement strand
GCAAGCTCAAGCAAGCAGAATGAAAATGTTCACACCTGGCGTCTGGGTTCGGAAACGATCTTAGTTATCCAGTCGCGAGAGGACACAGTTGAAACATTGTGCTCAGGATAGCCAACGACCCTTTTACCGTATTTCTGGACTCGTTTCGACGCGGAGGCCATGGCGGGAGAGGAGGGTGGATCACGAAAATAGAGAGACCGCTGAAGTATATATAAGTGATCAGGCCAGACTGATCCGGTCCAAATATACTAGGATGGCGGAATCAGGGCACGGAAGCATGTGATGAGATAGGCACGGTTGAGGTTGATGCTTGTCCTGATGGTACCAGGGAGACGGACCTTGTGCTTATGTTGTGCTTATGTCGCGTCTGTTGTCGTGAACCGACAGATACAGGACCCGACAGATATGACTATGGCTATCAATAGGAGCGCCGCGATACCAATAGACGCTGGCCGCCTGAATTGCGTGCTTCGAGCGGGTAAGCACAACTCACGATTGATCTAGATGGCAAGGCATACGGGTAAAGTCACAGCCTGCGCCCAAGCTAAAGTATCCCCTAGCGAAACTTGCCGGACCCTCCATGCGAGCGGATCTGTCCAACCATAATTTACTCTGTAATTACTAAGGGCACTCCCCCTGATCATCCAGTCATACCACCTAGGCCAAAGTAAAGTTACCGCCCGCTAATGCATATGGCCCGAAAAAGATCAGTAGAATTCTTGAACTCGAGGCAGACCACCCAAACAGTGCCCAATCAGGCTGAGGATACCTACAGCTTGTGAGAGCCTTGAAATTTGTTCGCATCATTGGACGCCACTTGAAAGCTGCATATACAAAGTCAAGACGAGTGCAAGGTGGAGGAGAGGGGACTATTGTATCACTACTCTGGAATGAAATATTAAAATGAAGCATGCAAAACACTCATTTCAAACTCAGCTATCACCATGATTGCCAAGATTTCTTCTACACTCGGTGGCAGCTCACTCTTGAGATTGAGCCAATGTGATGCTGGAGGACATTCAATGAAGGGGGTGGAATTAAAATTGAATTTTTGAGGAGGTGACTGGGTTGGCTAGAAGATGAGTATAAGCAGGTGTGGTAGAGAGGGGATTGGTATGGATGCCAGAGCAGATATGGTTGCTGCACAGCTGATCAATCAATTGCTAAGCTGCAATGCAAGCCTTCCAAGTTGCAATGGCTTGAGGATCACATGGTCTCTTGCTTTTTCTTGAAGTCCCTCACAGGCACCAATCAAAAAAGGAAGGAGTTTGGGTTTCTCCCTTCAGGCACCAGTCTCTTTGGGGAATGAATGGCTGCGGGCCGTGTGAGCTGGTAACGACAATCAAGTTTGCCATACCCCCAACAGCGTAATCTGGTAGTGGTTGTTGAACTTGCTGCTGCGCGGTTTATGTCAGCTAGCTGACTCAGCGCCACTTCTCAGTGGCGTAAGTCCTGCCTCGACTTGTCTGCGCAATTCAACTTGTAACGTACAGAGTTACACCAGATTGCCGCGACCTAGCAATGGCGACCGTAATAACTTGCCAGAGCAGCCAGTGTCTCAACGGCAATCCTCCCTCGAAGCTAGAGTGTCCAACGTGTAACAAGTAAAGTTTAATTCATGAATAATTCTTAATGATCTCTAACACAACTACTTCAAATTAGGCTAGGAATCCAAGGATCCTTCTTTTGTGGGCAGGAATGTTTCAAATCTGGATGTGAGCCGTCCATGTTGTATCACTGATGAATCCCGACTGAAAGAGGGTAGGGGTGTGTTGTTGTTTCTAAAGAACGAGCCTCCAGTCTGATCTCATGATATCCGAAGAAAACCCACAAGATTATCCATGATTTCGCGCGACCCAAAGAACCACTTTTAAATGACCCGTCAATCAATCGAGGTGACCCAGCTCTGAGATGAAATGAATGTCACATTCTGACCAATGCTTGAGACGGCACTTATAATCCATTCCCAGGGTTCAAGTTTACGGGGGAACTCCGACCTGTTTATCCTCTCTCTCCGCTACGTCTTGTCCCCTCAGAGATACCACGACCTGATTATGCAGAAGATGGTATGAGTACTCTTTTATTCTTTCAACGTGAGCTCAATCGTCATTGTGCAACCTCCTTTTTTGATTCACAGGCATTCCTGCATCCGAAAGACTGCGGTCGGGTCAGCCACCGCGAATATTGAACAAAGCAGAGCAGGAAAAAATGCGCGTGGTGTGCAGAGTGCGTATCCCAACAGATTGAATTCCACACGTCAACAGAGTAGTTTGTTCCCAGTTGACCAGAGAAGTTCTTGATATTGCGGCCTCACACGTCAAGCCTGGAGTGACAACTGACTTCATTGATTTCATTGTGCACGAAGAAACCATAAAGCGAGGAGCTTACCCCTCCCCTCTCAACTATCGAAATTTCCCAAAATCCGTATGCACGTACGTACAATAGCTCAATTAAGATTATCCTTGACTTCTTCGACAGTTCTGTGAACGAGGTCATTTGTCACGGGATACCCGACCAACGAAAGCTACGCGAGGGTGATATTGTGAATTTAGGTAACGAGCCGTACGTCTTAAGTGTTACGAACTAAGTGTTTTCAGATGTCTCGTTGTACTATGACGGTGAATGAGGTTTGGCGTTTCTCGTGGCTATCTTCTTATTTTTATCTCCACCAGGCTTCCATGGAGACTTAAATGAGACTTACCCTGTCGGAAACATCTCGGAAGAAAACGCCTCGTTGATCAGAACTTCTCGAAAGTGTCTCGATGAGGCCATAAAGATATGCAAACCTGGAGCGCTGTTTCGGGATATCGGCAAAGTCATGTCGGTGGATCTCTAAATGATGTGTGCTACTTGCCTCATTAGCCTACCTCGTACAGAGAACCTATCGCATCCGCGAATGGCTGTTGCTCCGTACGGACATACACTGGCCACGGAATCAATCAATTATTCCATACCGCACCAAACGTACCCCACTATGCCAAAAATAAGGCCGTTGGCACAATGAAACCTGGGATGGCAAGTCTGAGATCCATTTAACCAGATGAATGGCCATGCTCACGATTCTGATCTCTCAGGCATTTACCATAGAACCGGTCAGTCATCTCGTAGTCTCATGCCGTGCCTCCTTAGTTTTTTGTCTCACCCTTCCCTTCTTTACAAGATGATCAACCTGGGTAAAAAGGCTCAGGAAGAACATTGGCCGGATAATTGGACGGCTACGACCGTCGATGGCAAACCCAGCGCACAGTTCGAAGAGACACTTTTGTATGGCGATGACACTATCCCAATGCGTGTGCGTGTTTGCTGACCTCCATCATCATAGAATTACGGAAACTGGCGTTGAAGTACTAACGGCGGGAACACCAAAAACCCCCTAGTAGTTTCCGGCTTGATTTAAACCGTGGCCTGTCTCTGGCGTCGCTCTGACTGCTGCAATTTACAATGTTTTTCTATACCTGTTTTTAGTTTCTTATCTTACTAGTACTCGTGGACAGGACTTGCCTCCTGGAAGTTTCGACTTCCGGTGATGGTACAGTCACATGAACCTGGCCAGTCAGTCATGTCTGTTCATTATTGGGTTTCGCAATAAGTCATATATATACATTGATTGGGAGCCCATTGTTTTCCATCCAGGATTATATCTGCGCTGAGCTACATTGAATTGTACATTGAAAGTACAGATGCAGAAAAGAAAAGATGATGGAATGGGTGGGGCAACACACGGGGCGGAAGTGTATCGAAAATAATTCGAAATACCACAAAAAAAAAAAAATACACCGAAGGAAAGTCTTAATGAGAGCGGTCGGCAATATCTCGATTCAATTCTTCAGTGGCGTGTTTGAAAGTGTCCACTGGATTCAATTCCCCAATTTTCTCCACAGCCACTCTATCTGTGAGTGAAGATCTTCGTAATCGAGGACTTTTGCGGGGATGATGACTAGCAGCGTCGCCTGTGGATTCCTCGAGTGGAACAGTCGTTTGCATGGGGGACAGGGAAGGCACCGGACGTTTCTGATAGACAGGAGCATACTGCGCCTGCGTGGAACTCAACCAACTCCGTGATCTGCTCCCCCCCATGGAGCCGTCCTGATGCTCCGTCCCCGCCTCTCTGTGTTTGAGCTGCTGCAAGTCGGCATACGACCCCCGTGCGCTCCTTGACACCGGCTTCTTGCGTAAATGATTGCCGCTAACATAGGAGCCCAAGTAGTCGATGACGTTGTCGTAATCGCCTTCGTCCTCCTCGTCTGATATCTCGGGTGTGGACGCCCGACTTGTGTCCGTGGTGGGTGCCCCTCCCCAGGCACTGGTACCTCGACGTGCGCTATGACTCCACCCGAAGAGGCGTTCATCTAACCATGTCATTGGATGGGAGAACCCCCAGCCTTGGGCGTCTACAGCTCCAGTGGCACTCTTTCGTCGCCATAGACCCTGCTGACCCCCCGAAGGAGGTGCACTTGCTGATGGTACTAAGATACGCCACTATGGGAGAAACAAACAAAAGAAACAGTGAGAGTTTGTAATTTGATAATGGATTTTTTTATGAACCTCGTCAAAATCCTCATACAACTTTGGTCCGAACTCATTGATGACGTCTGTCAGCTCATTGGAAAGTGCGATTCTTTGGGCCTTCAGTTCGTCTAGTAATCTTTGTTGGCCGGGGAACAAAGACACCACCAAGGGTCGGAGGGATCTAGTTTATAGACGTAAGGGATGAGAAAAGGGAGATACAGTGTTGTCAAAGACGTACTTCAGAACATCCATCCCGGCTTCGCCAAATTTCAGCGCCGCAAAGCCGATGCAGGGTAATGACGCCATGACAAGAAATGGCGTCCAAACTCTCCATTTCAGTGGCGCATTGGCTTTCACGGCGACAATCGTGGCGAGAATGGCGTAGAAAGTATATAAAAAGGGTGCAATTCCTATAGAAATAAGTATCTTCCAGGTAGCAAGGACGTCTCGTCCGGCGATTTTGACACTAGATGCAGCCAGAGCCTCTATATGTGAAGAACCAATGAGTTATCGACTCGTGAGCTGTCACGTCGGGAGCGTTACCCTTAGCCTTTTTACGAGAGATGACGGACGCAAGTAAAAAGATGGGACCATTAAGTACCACACCAGGCAAAGCGAGCACAGTCCAAACGGACAGCAGACCTGATCGATACAAAAGCAAACCTAGGGTCTTCCACCCTGCCCTCTTCGCTCTGGGAACCTGAAAGTTGGCTTATCAGTGCTTGTCCTCCTTGGTCTTCCGATGCTCCAACTGGCTGCTCACTTGATGATCTCGTAATCCAAGATCTCTGACACGTCTGTTATATTTTATTACACTCTCACGTAAACGCTGGACGCGAGGCTCGTGTTGAAAATGCATGTAACCTTCAATAAACCTTTTATTCAATTCTACCACTTGTCCTAGGGTCAAGTGTTGGCCTGGGGTCTTGTATAATCGCCTGGCAGCTTGTATGACCTGAAACCAGGTTCAAAAGATAAGATGACGACAACGCATATAACACGTACCATCAAAGTTTCGTAGTCCGGAGCGCGAATTGTAACCGTCTTTAATGCATCGTAAATCACATTCAGAAGCTTCCCTGTTGCTTTCCGCTTCTGATCACCTCCTTGTCGAAACTCATCCACAAGTTCTTTTGGTATATCCAAGGCATGTCCAAATTCCACGACAGCGCGAGACCGAAAGCGATGTGGATGAAAATATGAAAGACCGACAGGAACGATCCGGACCTGTAAATCAGGGATATGTTCCATGGCTCCTAAAGCCATCAAGGAGACACCAGCTTTCAGAGGCAGAAGGTCTGTGCGATCATGACTACCACCTGTCGGGACGAAAGATAAGTTTCACGCTGTGTGGTATCAGAAACGATGTACCTTCGGGAAATATACCAATACAACCGCCCTCCTTCAAGCACTGAAATACATGTGCATACATGTCCTGTTGATCAACAAAAGGAAGAATCTTGTACGAAAGGCCATGGCGGCCAGCTTGTCTAGCCACTTCCACTTGCTCCCGGATGCGAATGGTTCCTTTGCCACTGTCTCCACCGAATTCCTTCTTAATCCGCAATTCAGTGTCAGAAATCACTTCGACAACAGTTCCGATAGCAGGGCCGGTGGATTTGGGAAGCAGTAACTGCATTTTGGGGCCAAGTTCATCCAGGAATTTAGTACCATCACCTCGAACAAGAAGGGGATCATCATCAGATAACCATACTTCGCCCGACCCAGATTTTGCGTGATCTTGGGCTCGAGTAACCGGTACTTCTCTATGTTGAGTATGTAGTGTGAATATACGAAGTTGGATGGCTCACTGCTGGACATCAACCCTGAAAAAAAGCCGACCGCTGCTCTCTCCATGCTTTTTGCCGCTATCAGATTCCTCATACGACGGTGTGATTCACGGTAGACTTCAGACATTAGGAGGAGAGGATCGAGGAACTGGAGAAGGGTCTAAACATGAATACAGCAGAAGCGGACTGGTGTCTCGCACCTGATTGTGGTGAGGTGCAACAGCGAATATGACCGGGCCATCACGAGGGATATTGAATGCTCCTCGGGGCCGAATTTCCCTAAAAAATAGGTTTGTTACGATCCGCCAGAAGAACAGCATTGTATCGTAGATAACATCTGCGGTCACTTGTGATGGAGAATGGAGGAGTCTATACGGGGCCATGGATGGCGGTGAGAGAAGGGAACAAGTTGCAACGGGCAATTGAGGACAGATTCAATGGGGTGGCGGTTGTGGCGTTGATCCGTTAAGCGCCTGGGCTCCCACCCCACAGGCTCACGGATTGCTGAGGATGGCCAGTCATAATGTGATACGTGGTGAATCCCATCCACCTTATACCCGAAAGCGTTCCAGTACAGTTTCTAGCACGTCTATGTTCAAAGCTGTCCCCCATCCACCACTGCAAGTTGGTGATACAACAGTTCTGAGCACATGGGTGTCCGACGCGCCAGCCGTTCCAGTTGTGCTGAATCACGATTATTGGCCTGGCGTGGCTGAAGGTGATATGATTGAAGTCACGGCTCTCGCACCAGGTGACCGTTCGGGGTTTCTCTTCATCGTCCCAAACGATGCAGGCCTGGCGAAACAGACACAGCAGCAGCAGGTATTACCCAGCTCATGTCCGCCCAGCTTTTTCGCTTCAATCTATGTAGATAACGATAAAGAAGACAATCGCAGACACCTTTGGTTTTATTAACCATCGGGAGGTTCTTCTCACCAAGGTGGACAAGTTGACACATATGGCAGACTACATAGAGATCACTTTTCAAGACCAGTACCTGGGTCGAAACGACATGTGGCAGATTACAAGAACACTACAAGATCAGTGCGTATACACTGGTCAGGAAATCGACTTTCTAGGTTCGATCGCGGGTACCATCGGAAACATATATGGTTGTGGCGCCAAGGTTTTTTGCGTTGCTGGAATAGCCTTTCATTTATCTCACATTGGGTGCTAGGTTGCGTCTGCGCAGATTGTTTCTGCAACCAAGACGGTCTATCGTTCGCTCTCAGCTAAGGTGACCATTTTCATCCAAGTGTGTCGAGAAATCTGGGAGTTTGCTGGTGATGGTGAGCGGTACTATGAGAAAATAATACATTCGTTTCTCCCTGCCTTGTTCTCTCGGTGGAGTGCTGTAGGAGCGAAGCATATTGTGACGATCGTTCTCGTCTCACGAGTTCATTATGACCAGACAGAGGTGGAATATGCAGCCGGTCCATTACGCCAGGATGACGATGGCAGATGGTACAAGGACTTCTACAAAGTCATAACTGACCTGGAGACCATTCAAGATTGGAGACCGACCCTTGTCAGTTTAAAAGATTCGTTCTTTGCATTCCAACGAGATGTACTTCTTACGCATCATTATCATCGCGCGTTCCGCATGGCCGAAGACAACACCCCTTCATTCCTTTCAACCAACTCTGCCGAAGTTCGTCTTGTCGGCACTCTTTCTTATGCGCATGATGGTCCCGTCCTGGAGGCAATCAACTTGATTCTCAACCCTACTGAGACCCACTATATTGACCGATCACTGTCTTTAACAGGCGCCTCTATGATACTCGTTACTCCGGGTACGGGTTATTTCGTTGTACCCAAACGGCTTCTTCGAACTACAACCTTACGGATATTGGATCAAGGCTTTGGTCTTGATCTTGTAGCGTTAGCAAAGAAACCCCTCCACCGCACGCCAATCTTCAGTTTCAAAGGTGAACTACCTGAACTGCGCTCTCAAAACCCTGAGAAAGAGGGTCGATTTAACAGCGGTGGCAGTAGGGAATTAGACCCTCTCTGGGGTGGTGGCGACGGAGATTCGTTGCTGAAGACTCAGTTTTGGTGGGAGCCTTTTTGGATTTCCACTACCTTCTGGGACCAGCAAATGGATCTACCTTTCCGCTTCGATAGATTCGTTGCTCGTGCAAGGATGCAGGAGATTCAAATGCTTGGTCTTCTTGAACATGACCTTCTTTCCACCATCGAGATACCGTACCTCGATGTCTGTCGAAAGGACACCGCCGCCTCATCTGAGGCTGCCTCTGATGCACGAAATGCACGTAAGTTGGAAGTGGATAATTTCGACATTGACACGTTCGCTCTCAAGAAGAATGATGGTTCAACCACTGCTACTCGTAACTCTGGTGGTGCTTCTTCGAGCAGTGCTGGTACCATTGTTCCCCCAATGGTAGCATCGACTGGGAATGCAAGGGACAGAATACCCACCTCAATGTCGTCCGGTGCATCTTCCAAATTTCCTCCCATTGCTGAGGATCAAGGACAAGAGACGTCTGCATCCCTTCCTCCACGTGTCCCCCCCGCTTCAGCGCCCTTACCCATTGCACGGTCTCATGTTCATATTCCCGCTCAACTCAGTGCTTCGCCATCTAATGAATCTGTTCGCTCCTCACGGTCCGCAGCCACCATGTCTTCATCGAATTCTAAGAAGATTGAGGGGCTCCAATCCCAAGGATCATTAGCATCCAAATTTGCTTCTGGCTGGCTGTTTAATCCCTTCCGATCCTCGAGCCAGCCTCAAACATCAGTGGTATCTGTAACTTCAACCATGGCACCACTGCCCAAACTGTCAGAATCTTCTACACCGGACAGGAGCACGTCACCGTTGCCAGTCCCCAAACCTCCCAAACCCGTCTCCATTCAGAACAAGCGGAGTCACGGGCGAAATATCGATGATGGGGGGATTCTTGGTCCAAATCGTTCTTCCTATTCTCGCACATCTCCTCTTTCCTCCTCGCCGCGTGACCGTGATGGTTCCGAGGCATTGCATCCTGTCAGACGATCGACTATGTCTACACTAGCCCTTCCACCCGCGGCTTCATCCCCTCCCAGACCTCCCAACAATCCCTCACGTCCCACGCCGTCTGTCTCGTATGAGCAAGTATCACTTGCTCGTAGATGGCAGCACATCCACCCTGCTCCACTCTTCGAACACCAAATTAAGTGGAGGTCTGTTTTGACGCCTGCCTGTTTGCCATTGACCGTAGAGCACTTCCCTACCCAGCAGGAGCTTGATACAGCGTTCGAGTATTTTTCATATGATTTCGTCGTCGATCCTCCTTCTATGAGCAGTTCCTTTTGTATCAAAGTACCAGGGGACTGGAGAAATCGTCCTTCACAGGAAGCTAAGGACATATTTGCACTAGCTGTTATGAAAGGTCAAACGGCTCTCAGGCTTGCTCAAGGATTCCAATTTAATTTACGACTGCGTGGTGGCACAAACCCCCGCGTCCAAGAAGATCGTAGTTTTTCTCGTCGATCACGCTCTTTTGCAGCGGACGAGGAAATCTCTTCAAAACCCATCGGGGCTACGGACGTACTTCAGACTCCCTTCCTACCCGTGTACATGAGCATGACGAATGAGATACATCGACTCTCTTACAATGGAGAAGTAATCAAGGTCGAGCTATACGTACGTCGCGTTGGATCATCCGCCAAACCCTTCGATTATCACTGCTTAGTTTGGCCGAAGCGCGGCGACGGATACACAGAAGTCTCCACATCTTTTAAATTCCCTGGCTTGGAAAAACTAGGTTGGAACAGGTGCGTCTGTTTCCTATACCTTCTCCGTGGCACGTAGGTCATGATTTTCCATTAGCATGGACATGGTAGTAGCTGGCTACGAACAACATTTCAACCCTTCTTCCCGTTTCTGGCGAACGAGGTTCATCGTCCTCCCTACCGAAGAGCCACCTACTCCAATGACCGGCAGCTCGGGGGAAAGGTTGAACGACGAAGAGATTCGCATGGCTGGAATGTTCAAGCTTGCTGAGCTATTTGGAAAAGCGCGCTGGGTGGCGCCAGGAGAAAAAGTAGATGCGTTTCAAGCCCCTCATTTCCTTCCGACGTATCTGGGCCCTGCGGCATCCGTTTGTGATGATGCTGTCGTCACTCAGTTAGAAGAAATTCATGCTTCTGGACCTCTCAGAAAGAAGAAGAACAGCGACAAAGTCCTTCAGGAATATTCACTGACGTCTATTGCCAAGGCTATGCGCGACGAGGATGGCGTTTCTATCAAGGATCACAGATGGCATGGCACTGTGCATCACGACAGTTTCACCGGCGCAGATTTAACGTCTTGGCTTGTCCGCGAGTTTAGTGACATTTCGACAAGAGAACAGGCAGTAGAAGCAGGGTCCAAGCTTCATGCACAAGGTCTTTTTGAACATTGCAGAAAGCACCATGGTTTCTTAGATGGGTTAGAAGCGACCTGCACGGCAACAAGCATTGGTTTGCTGACACACATTTGTTAGACACTATTTTTACCGGTTCCGGAGCGAATATGCGGTGCCAAGTACTCCTAGAGGATCCATTTGGAATTTCCGTGGTCGACATGGACAGGCAGAGGAAAAGACATCAGATAGAATGAATGCCGGCAACTCAGGTTCTCCTATCGCAATGAAGGGCACCACCATACCTCCCCGAAAGTACAAGAAACGGTTAGTTCTAAGCCAGACTTTTGTCATCGATGCCGACGTCAACAAGAAGAGCCAGCGTGCTGAAACGGCGTATGTTACATTGTCTTTCTGTGGATTTGATATTTAATATTTCTCATTTAGGATTCTGCATCATGACATCATTCATAATCCAGCCACGGCGTTTCATTTCGAGCTAAACTGGATTTCCACCAGTGCACGCAGTCTTGAAGAACTTATTCGCCTCTGGAGCAGATCGATCGAAAGACATGGTCTGAGACTGGTAGAAGGTATCACCCACACTTTGTGTACGCTGCGTTCCAAGTTCACGTAACTTGCAGGTTTTGTGGATCAAATAACGGATATTCGCGACAAAAACTCATTTCAGTCGTGTTTTCCAATACGTCTGACTGTTGCGCCACCACCGGTGAAGCGCAATTCCGAAAATCAAAACACAACAAACCATTATTTCGAAAGTATATTATTGAAGAGATTTGGGTTTGTAGTGGATGTCGAAGCTGAAGATTCGTATAGCGATCAAGTTGAGGTGTTCTACTCGTATCGTCGGTCTTCGTATAAGTATACTCAATTTGTCCATCGATCTGGAGCTGCTTTCGTCCAAGTCATAGGGGGACAAGAGGGATTCAGATTTTTGACCAACCGCCTTTTGGCACCTGGGAGACTTGGTAGCGCACGTAACAGGACGACATTGTCCCAGGTGGCAGACGATATACGTGATGCACTGCACACCTTTTGCTCTGATCCCGCGGCATTGATCGCGTTTTACAACGAAACGATGGCAGGTGACTTCTTTGAAGACGATGTAGAACCTCTGGCAATATAAAAGAATTACAGTACATGTTGGTGAATGTTAAAAAAAAAAAGTGCCGGGACAATGCTGGAAAACGATGGAAGACCAGACGCAGCCGGTTCATGATCATTATGATACAACCGCCGCGCTCACCACGATACTTTTACCATTAGGGCGCACAGACTGACGATTGACATCCCGAGAAAGTGGTTTTCGCATATCTAAAGTCACCGTTGAGCCTACGGCGCAGGTGAAGAATGTATTAGAGTATACCATAAGCGTCCTCGTCCTCAACATCCCCTGGCCCAATGCTTCCATAATACTCTCGGACTCTCCGGTACACGCTGTAGCCAAAAGCCTCGTACATTCCTATTGCCTTGTGATTCGAATAGCGGACGTATAAGTCGACAAAGAAGCCGTGGTAAACCTGGTCTGATATTCGTTCCAGGAGATCCATCATAGTACGGCCCAGATGTAAGCGTCGATACTCTGGAGCGACAGTTAAGGCTGTTACATGACCGTGCCATTCGGTTCCCTGGCCTTCCGCCTTGCCCAGAACTAGAGATCGTGTAACATGTTAGTTTAGCGTTCAGCCGTCAGTTCTTTCTCACGCACCGTAGGACATCAATTGTCCATTAGCAGCTTGCTGCATGCAGCATAAGTCTGGCCATCGAGATAGATAGCTGAGATAGAATGAGATGCTGAACTGTTGAGATCGTCAACTATTGCGCTACCCTGCTACGTCTGACCCACCGTCTCAGTCCAGATGTCCAAGTTTCTTTGAATATGTTCTAAAGGTTCTGAACGTTCTGGAGTATGAACTAGAATGGGGCTTACATGTTATTGAACTTCAACAAATCTGTGGCACGGAATGGTCGTAGTATACTCATTTACTTCCGCGTGTACCTATTTGGCGCAGTTGTGCTTCTGCCAGTTAAAAAAGTAATGTTGAATTAATAGCTGGTTGTACAATGAACAATGAAATGTGCCTCGTGGTAAGAATACATATGCTCAGAACGCAAGGAACAAAAGAAACAACAGAGAAGCTCTCACTACCCCCTTTCACTGTCTGCCCGCAGAGTAGCTAATTTTGCAATGATTGCATTGGCCTGCTCAACGCTTGCGCCTGCTCCTGTCACAGTCCCTGAGGTTGAGGAGGACGTTATTGTCGCTGACACTGAACCGGTTGATGTACGACCCGAGCGTCCGTGGTATCCAAAGAGATCATGTAGACGGCTCAGTTTTGGATCTTCTCCATCCGAAACGACGCTGCTATGTCTAGGCGAAGTCGACGTTCGCGGACTACTTGGTGAAGCATCCTTTCGTACGGCTTCAAGCCCTGCATAATGTCAGGTCATCAATTACAACCCTTGAGTTCTTCTGCTGGCATACACTTACTTGACAAGGTGTCCGCAACAGCAACATCGCGCTCGTCGTCTTCTGCTGCTCGTGACGCCAGTGCTCGTGCAATGTATTTGCGGAAGGCAGGACCAGTCGAATCAAGCATTTTGTCCACCCGGGCTTTCTTGTGTGGATAGGTTTTTAGGAACTTATGCAGCTGTGTAATGCCTTCCTTGTGCAGGGCACCGGTCGTCTCACTAGAGATGTGCCCAATAATTTTTATCAATTGTGCATCCGGGTCATCGTCGTCTCCAAGGGTGCTGAACAGATTTGATCTAACAGATCGACCAGGAGAAGCCGCAGGAGGCGTCCTGGGAGGTTCCGACCCTGTGGTGAACCGGGACGAAGACGCGGTGGACACGGCGGGCGAGACCGGTCGATTCAGGACTGGAGCCGAATGACGAGCTGCATCCACCATCATATTTGTTGCCACCGATTGTATGCGTGTTGGAATTTCAGATGTTGGACGCGTGCTGGAATTCAAAATACGGTACACATAGGGATAAACTATCGTTGCGGAGGGATCGTCAAATGCAGCAGAAAGTTGTTCATACACTTCATCCCCAAATTGCGCTAATATAATGTCTCAGTGACGTGGGTCATGTTGAAAGCACTACGAAACTCACCGACAACATGCTGAATGATGACCTTGATCGTGCGGAGAGGCATGTCACCTGCAGGAATTTTGTTCGTTGCTCTTGCCCGCCATTCATTAGGGGGAACCGATTGCAAGAAATGCTCGATAGCAGGGAATAGTTCTGAGGGGTCTAATAGATTCTTCTCGAGGTCGGCTGGGATATTTCGGGCCAATTTCCAAACACACTTCAAGACCAGTTCAGCGATCTTGGCTTCACGCGAATCAGGTTGTGTTCCATTTGCGGGGAAAGGCTTGACCACCTGCAGAAGAAGGCTAAACAAT
The DNA here is from genome assembly GCA_003314385.1 of Gomphus sp. MG54. Classification (NCBI taxonomy): domain Eukaryota; kingdom Fungi; phylum Basidiomycota; class Agaricomycetes; order Gomphales; family Gomphaceae; genus Gomphus; species Gomphus sp. MG54. Next base: position 1,073 of record QLPG01022716.1, on the reverse strand, counting down.
GCACTAAACACAGGAAGGAAACCATGAGTCTGGCTAAAGAAGATACTGGTAAGCTTGTGATCTTACCGAAAAACCACTATGCGGCGACCCGTTGCGAATAACCTTAAAATAATCATATTGATAAATCGTGAGAGATCCTTGACTTTCGAGTCATGACTGTCGTCTGTCTGCAGCAACCGCGCTGTCAACTCTTCAAGCAATGCAGTGACAATGTCGACGGGAAGGGATTCAGCCAACTCTGCGTGGTCACAAAACGCATTTAATGTCTGAATGAGATGCTTAGCCAAACGAAAATGATCGGGCTCAGCAATAGCTTCAGGCCTCTCAAACACATGTCCCATTTGAAGGGTAATGGTTTCCACGAGCCCTTCAGTGTGGTCTGAAAGTTCGACATAAGAAGGGGACGCTCGAGCGTTCTCAGGCGTAACATCCAGGATCCGCTGAATTCTCTTGAGGGCATCCACACTTCGAGACGGATCATGGCTCAGGATACTAGATATTGTGATGCTCACATCGTCTCCAACGGGTGATAGTGGGGATTCGTCTAATGCCGAGACCGTTGGGTGAGACTCGGGACCTCCATTGAGCTGTCGGAGAGCACGTCTGTGGTCAACAGGGGCAACAAGGTGATTCCCTGAAGATGACGTAGGGATGTTGGGACGACCTCGGCTTGGGCCTAAACGAGATGGTAACATACTCTTTGGTCGGGTGACAGTAGATGGAGCAGGAGATGCGGAACGTGGTGGAGGAGATCCATTAACGGGGTTGGAAGGAGGAGAATTAGGACGGGCTGCTGACGATACGACTGTTCCAGTAGTGCGAGACAAATGAGAGACGGGAGACGTCGGTCGAGCGATCCCAGTGGCCAGACGCGCAACCGGAGGTTGGACAGGGGAGTCCAGCCGTATGGCATCCTGGGCTGCTGGCCCTGGAACACGACGCAATCGTTCTTCCAACTGTGTCTTATCTTTTGGAGATAAAGATCCAACCAAAGTCCATATTTTATCCCCAATAAGGATATATGCCTCACTACAAACTTCGATAAGTCATTGATTCAGAGTTTTCTGAAAAAG
>QLPG01022709.1:0-27428 GCA_003314385.1 Gomphus sp. MG54 | reverse complement strand
GGACACAGAGGCTGGCAGGTTGAACTCTTGTCCACAAGTGCGACCTCTGAAGGTGTAGTCGCACCTCCCGTCTTTTGACTGGTACATTTCACGAATCTTGGGATCAAACGTGTTGGCCATGAAATGCGCCGGGATTGGAAGGACTGGCTGCAGCTCGTGTTGCATGTCAACCGAGGATGCTTGGGCAGGAAGGACATCTCTGGCGCTGCCCATCTCTTCCAGAGCGATTGTTGCCATGAGAGGCCCCGATGTCTCGTGACATTGGTTGTCACTGTGGTGACTATTGATTGTTCTTGGGATGGGGTGCGAACTATATGATCTGTCCGAGTCCAATGGTTAAATTGTCTGTGTTCATGAGGAAAAAATTGCATACTTGCTCAGAACCCCATCTACGCTCACGCCTGATCCGGCAATACCGTTCAGCTGCCGCGAATGCGGTTGCTCCGTCGATGGAAATTCGCAATTATTCCTGGTAGGTGAATAGGTTAGTACAACTGCCGACACCTGATATGATGGCTTACCCCGGGATGTAACCGAAGCCCAAAAATATATCCTTAGGGAAGGGAGGAATGCCCGTTGTCAGCTGATTGGGATATCGGGAGAAATATGTACAGAGAGATTCAGTGATATTGTTGGCATCGCTAGTTGAATTCAAACGATTCACGTACTCGGTACGCCCGGGAGGAACGCAGGGTCAAACATCCGGTTATCACCGGTTCCTTGTGGCACCTGTGCTCGATCCCTCCATGGGATTCCAGAATGGGCAGAAATTGTGCTCGAGGACTGTTGGTAAGACTCCAGTCCAGGCCAACATGTATTGTCGCCCATTTCATCAGAGGTGCTGTGCACCATAGGTGCCCTATCAAACGGTGACATGAGAACCCTGGATAGTACGACAGATGCCACAGCTTACAAAAGAAGGTTTCCGTTACCGTAAACCGATGCCTGGTGAGACCCAGAGACCTGTGGGACGTGGTAGCCAGCTGGCTGAGTGTCCCCTGAAAAGCTGCCTGAAAACACACGATGAGCAGCACAATGGTACATTCAATTTTCACGTACGGGAGGATCCTTGGATAAATTGTGGAACAAGCACAGAACCATCATAGTTCTGCCCAGGCCAGTCATGCTGATCCGTCCACTGCACCGGGGTCGTACCCATAAAGAACTCGAACGTTTCTTCCTCTCTATGGGGGAACACTCCATTGTTCTCGTACTCTGTTTGGGATCTGCTACAGGAACGTCCGCTTGTATCAACGTTGGAACTAATACAACTGCGATCATAAGTAGAGATCAAGGTTGGATCTTTTGGGTGGCAACGGACCTATGTTCAGAGTGGGAAGAGACCATGATGTTGAAATGCGAGTGAAAAGTGGAAGGCAAAGTGACTGGAAGCTGCGAACCCACCGCTTGAGTCGTTAAATATATCTCTATACAGACTCGTCTAAAGATAGAGTGACCGACCGCCCGAACAAATATTACCATTTGTGGAGTTTGGGTTGTTGATCCTCGTGTTCGGCTATCGTGACGTCGCAGAAGACTCCCAAAGGAGAAGTTTGCATGTGATGGCGGCATGCATCCGCATTCGCATTTGCATCCATGACCAGCCCGACTCGATTGATCTTTTCTCCAGGTGCCATTTGCTTCTGCTATGTTCTTTCAGTCCTTGGTTTGGAAGAGATCACTCATCTTGATTACGTTTAATGACTGTCACCTGAGGGTATGGGTTCAGGTGATCCATGCGACTCTGTGCTGTCGGTGACTCAGTGCGGCCGGAACTGAGGAGCGTTGTGGTATTCAATTGTCAGAAAAACTCAAAGATTTGGACAGTGTTTCACACATCATATGACTCTAAGTAAACAGACTTGCGTTTTTGTTGTGACTGTTGACCGTTTGTGTAAAACTTGGTGACATGGCCATGATTAAGGAGTGGTTCCTGCACAATTTTAGAGACTATTATCTTCAAGATCGATTGCAAGAGTAAAATGACGCCATGGCAGGACTCACCAACGGGGACTTGTGTTCAACTCGACGACCATTGCGATATGGAAGCGAGCGCGGCGCGATCGCGACGACCCATGCGATATGGGCGAGGACCGCGCGATAGCTAAGGCGAGTGCCTGTCGTCGTCTGAGCGAGTGCCGGGGAGCGTCATGCGGTCGGTGTCAATGATGGAACAGTACATTCATTTACACTTCAGGTACCATCGCGGGTAGGTGGCAGGTCAGCAGGGATCAGGTACGCGTAATCGCTAAAGCCACATAGATGCAATATGGAACAGACGACCGTGGAGCGTCATGCAGTCGGAGTCGATGATGGAACAGTACGTTCATTTACACTTCAGGTACCACCGCGGGTAGGTGGCAGGTCAGCAGGGATCATGTACGCGTAATGGCTAAAGCTACATCCATGCAATATGGAAATCAGAGGCCTAGCTGTGAATGAAGCGCGGGAATCAGAGGCGTCTGGGAAGTCAGGTGAGATTGCAGTGAGCTTATTAGGGTGTCCACTTTCGTGGCCATAGTGTATGCCAGAAAAGACGTGACACAGTTTCTAGTCACCTCATGCGTTCACGGCACCTTGTCACTGTGACCGTGTCGTTCTTTTTCCCAACAAAAGCTGGTCCAACTTAGGAATAGCTATCATATATAATTCTGCATATCCCATCAGTTGTGTTGGCCGTGCTTTATCGTCCACCTTTATATTTTTGGTGGTATAGCTAACGTCATTTCACTACTGTACCGTCACTTGCTTTGATTCACCTTGTTACTACTTGATGCTAGCATCTATCTACACATGTGAGAATGTTCGTTCGGAGAACGTATGGTGGAGAGAGCGCCACTTATTCACAAAACCTGCATGTTATATTGCAGTATCCGAGTCTTTTTATCACAGCAGCGAGGGCTTATTCCCATGATAAATAGCCAACCAATGTCCAATTCTCTATTACACTTCTTCTATCTCGCATTTTAGGAATTTAGTACCGCAACCAAACCCTTCCAGATGCCATGAAAACAGCCCGTTACGCGTCAAAACCCAGGAAAGAAAGGGGAACGTACGACTCCCGATGCCCACCAGTATACCTCACCCACGAAGCTATGTTTTTTATCCAAGATTATCTGTTGGAGCGATATTTTTTTACCGAGTCGGACATCTCGGACATCTGTCCCCCATCGAGTAAGTTTATTGGTTGTAGGCTGGTCTACAAGTGATATATCATTCTTGACTTTAATTTTTGACATTAAACATTGGTTTTGTTCCTGGTTACTAAGCCTACAAAAACAATGTAAAGATTGATAACATGTCCAGTTTGTCCACCCAAAAAATCAAACAAAAAGAGTGGAATATGAGGCAGAGTTCAGGGCACCATCCCATCCTGACTACCCCACCCACTCCATTTGACTCTTTCTGAATCACAAGATGAGAGTGCACAACCATATACCCATTAGTCCTCCTACTCCCAGACCCCTATCCTTGGATTGGATACTGGAGAAATTGCAGAAGATATGTTGCCTGTGACCTGGAAATACTCTGAGATGACTCAGTCCCCTGACTCATCCTAAGGCCCCTCAGGAGTAGTAGACAAGGTTGTTAGATGCTTGTTGGTGGAATTCCTTATTGTTAACATACATGTCCAGATACAACTCAAGGGTCCCTCCTCTCTTTATATGGTGGTGGCAGTTCTACTACGTCCGACATATCCTCATGTTGGTAAACTCTGTTTTGAGGTGCAGGAGGAGCCACTGGTTCCTGCATTTCGTCCCGACTCTCATCCCTCGCAACTCCAAGCACTCCTGATGACGGTCCTGCCTCAGTGGTCCTCGGGTCGGACTCAGCGATAGAACCTGCATGGGCTGCATAACCTGCGCCTATCGGTGGCTCGACTGCCGAAGGGCCTATCCTCTCCAACGGACTGGTACGTGTAGAGGCCCTGCCATCTGAATCAAACGACGAGAGCGTACTTGAACGTAGTGTTGAGAGTACAGTCGGTGCTGTGTTTTGTTCCAAGCCAACTCCTCCTTGAGCCATGTTGGTACTGACGGCGGCATTCCTTCCAGGACGACGTGCTTTACACCTTCGCAACCAGCAACCATTAAAAGCGCCTATGATAGCCATCACGAATGCCATCAGAGGGACAATTATCTCGCTCAAATACGCAATTTCGGAGAGCGTCCCGGGTGAAGGACTCTGGGTTGAGGACGAAGAGGGCGAAGCAGAAGAAGAAGTTTGATTCCCGGATGATTGTGATGTGCTATCACTCTCTGTTGATGGTAGACCTCCGCAAGTCAAGTCTGTGTTGCCAAACGTTGTAATGAGATTGGTTGAGCCAGCATAGACACCATTGCTGCACAAACTTGGCATCAGCTCCAATCATCGACGAGTCAAACAAAAACTTACGCATCGCTGACGGAACCTATAGCAAACCACAATTTAGACCAGTTCAAGTCAATATCAACCGAACATACAAATTATCTGTGTATTGGGGACCGCACGATTCACCCAGTCTAAAGTATCAAACGTGTTCCCCAGAGTAAAGTTAATCGTGAGAGGGGACCCAAGTGCGGCAATGCTGATGGTGTATGGCTTTGTGCCCCCGGACATCTTGAACGTTAATACATCACAGCTCGCGATAGACTTTGTCGCGTTAGTCCTTAGCGACACAGAAGAAGATGGATTTGAGGCATGGCATGCCGTGCCCGAGCCAGCTAGAGAGCAGATTGTTATTACTCATTCATGTGGCGAGAAATGTCTCACTCACAAACTACGGTGTAAAGAAATGGTGAAACCCCACCTCCATTCCCTGCCGCATCGGTCATGCTAAGAACCAATTGCGATTCTAAGAACTTGCATTGTCGAGACACCATCCAAACACCCAGGATAACTGTACTTACGCGATGCATGGTCCACAATCCAAGTTAAATTATTTGGGTCAGAACCGATTGCCTGTACTGTAGGGATGCCTCCCGCCTCGTAGGCAATAAGGGAATAGGGTGGTTCAGGGGTGATATCTCCACCCGACGGGTCGACAAGAATTTGTAATGGTGCACACTCGGGCAACCCCAGGTTGGTGGGCTACATGCAAGAATATAAGAAATCTACAACTGACCATAGACATCGTTTGCGTACCGATACCGTCTGGAACCTCCATTGGAAAGACGACTGAATATTGGCCTGCTGGCCATTTGCAGTCGCTACCCAAAGTCCCAGGGCCAAACATGGTAAACTTCTGGCTGCTTGGTGTAGTGATGTGGAAACCATGGGTAAAAAAGAATGTCAAATCAGAACAAAAGAGGCTGTACAGTGGTAGCCGTAAAGGTATAGAAGAAATTGCTTTTATGGTAGCTGAGCCGATTGAGCGGAGAGCAACACAGCCTATCTTCATCCATCACGGAACACACCGTCGCCTACTGGCACTCGGCAGCATGCGACAAGTTGAAAAAAAGCTGATCTCCAAAAGTGGTTTGGTACCCACCATAAAGAAAACTTGTAGTTTGGTGTGGCAGGTTAGACTCCTGTGGGGTTTTCCTGGGGTAGAATATTGAAGTATTGGCTGTATAAATAGGAGGATGTTCTTGTTGATTTTCTTGTTATTTTATAGTAGGTGGTATTCATCCAAAATGGCCCCTAAAATCACAAGAATATTCCTGTAGGTCCTTTGCATTGTCTTTGAACCCAGTGAGAAATTGTGCTTTGAGGAGAATAGAATTGGGGGAGATATTCAGGTTTTAGTGTTGAAATGAACAGAAAAATATATATAACCACTCAAAATTCCATTGGTTCTAACAAATCTAATTGGGGTATCTGAGGAAATCTACAATTCCTGGAAATACGATAACTTTCTCGCATCCAGCCTTGTCCTTCTAACAAGACAGTGCTCGAAATCAATTTCATTATGAAATTTATGAAAACAATACAGTGACTATTTGTCCAGACAGCTACGGGATAGTTCGTGTAACCCACTGAAAGGTCAACGCCAGGCTGGTGATAAACGTTCTTAGTATCCACAACAGCATCCAGAGCCTGTCCTGTCTCCACACGGTGCTGCATGTCTGGGTGGCCGATCCATAGAAAACCAAACGTCGAAGCATCAATAGATCCTTGCTGAATGAGTTCCTCCGCCTCATTTGGGGAGAGGCCACCATTCAAAATGAGCTGGGGATGCTTGATTAGTGCGCGGTAAGCTCCAAAACGTCGTGTTGAGTAGCACGAAGCTTTCCTGAATGACAGCCTTGTAAGCTGCAGCAGATATAATTACAAGAGGAAAGCACAGACCATCATATCATATGTGGGGTCCAAAGCAGGTACGTAGCACGTAAGCGCGATATATACGACCTTGAGGTCGTTCGGCGCTTTGATTACGTAATTATCCGCCTCCACCGTCTCCTTGAGCGGCATCCCAATGTCGTTGTATCCGCCTGCGGGATTCAGCTTCACAGCTACTCGGTCTGCACCCCACACCCCACTCAGGGCCTTGGCGACTTCGAGGCAGAACCTCCTACGATTTTCCACACTACCACCCCACTGGTCGGTTCTAAGGTTGGCTGTGGAGTCCAAAAACTGTTGCGCCAGGTTCCATTCACGGCGTGTACTGTAGGTTGTCTGATGAGCGAAAAGCACAGAAATATGAGGTAACATAAATTCCTACATTCGACACCATCGAAACCAGCCTCTTTAGCTTTCAATGCCGCATTCTTGTATTCTTCGATGATGACCCACGCGTCAGGAATAGGAGTCGGCTAGTATCGTCGAAAATATGAGATTATCGTCTTTAGTGAATAAGAGTACTCACAGTCACATATCCAGGTTTGCCCGCCAAAAAGGGGAATGTCCCCCCACGTGCGGAGATCGCGTGAATCACAAAGTCAGACATGATATGAACGCCAACGTGGGTGAAACTGTCCGCACCTGTCCTGACGCTTTCTGTTCAGGCATATCTGGGTGATTGACACGACCAACTAGTGAACAGCAGATGTCAGCTCTGGGCAGCACACTAAGAGACACTTTGAATGACGATGCCATAGCTGAACGAATATGCGACTGCCTGGCTGGTGAACTGCTTCTGTAATTCTCCTCCAGCCTTGAACATGATCATCGTTCCCTATCCCTGGAACATATGCCCATTCCGTTCTACAAACTCACTGATTAAATACCGCTACAACATGAAATCATTATAAGGGAGGTAATGCTCACCCTTGACGCGAAAATGGACGGTGATTAAATGTCCATATGTGTATTGTAAGGCAACGAGCTAGTTGGCTTATTTGCATTATACCGCACAATGGTACACAGCATTGTGTCTATGTGCAGGACCCCACTTGACACTTCGGTGAAGAACACGCTCACTATGGAATATGGTATTTCGTTATATACATCCTGGATTTTGGATGTGACTCTATGATCTGGAACAGGCTTGTCACTCCCCGTCTAGCTATGACAATTAACGGCTGTGACGACTCATCCGGCCAGTTTTTGTTTGAGGATGACGCTCATCTCACTGCTCATGACTGTGTCCTCATTTAAACGGGAATTCTCCAATATAGCCTCCATCTCATTTGCATGTACAACATGGTAATCCAAATAGTTTTTACAAATTTTCAGACGCCTCTTCTTGTCGGCGGTCCCTCATCTGTAACCTGGTGTTGGATTATAGTCTAACAGCCTCACTTGAGCTTGGAATCGACTTCAGTGCTCATTGTGTTCACCGTCACTAGGTGGATATATGTGCTGGTTCCAGAAATCAGTTCGTAGTTCATGCATATATTAAGGTTTCTCATTTACTTAAATCATTGAGTATCTGCATTCCCTACAAGCTGTAGGTCATATTGTTATCATTTGAGATTACCAAAGAAGTGTCTTGTACACCGTGTCTCTCACTGGCCATTGTAAGTCAATATGATTTCCGATTGACACTACTCATTTTTTGTTGGCTTGGTGAGCCCCAAACTAAGTATAGTACCAGTCCCTGAGATTTAACTAGACAAACATCACGAACCATATATTGAGCCATCTCACAACCTGAAGGGTAGTAGTGCTGGGGTTCTCACATCTCTCACACTCAATAGTATTCCCTACAACTTCTGAAAGATGATGCTAACTTATGTAACAGATCAACTTATGGCTGCATGGAGATCGTCAAAGGGATTACATAGGAAGCTTTGTTGTACTATCATTTTGAAGATTTTTTCTCTTTCTACCCCAATCTAATGTTGTTTCTCCTTCATGTCATACTTGCTTGGTTCTCAGACTGTGCTCCATTATGCTGTTTTTATGCTTGTGTTATGGTATTCCTAGATCTGAGGTTCTGCCCACCCTGAACGCTCTTCCGAGTCAGATGTCTTGAAAATTTACCATCTATCTGCTATCATAGCTTTCCAGTCCATTCCTGCGTGACTGCAATGTGTTTTTTCTTCAGATATACAGGAGAGTATGTCTTATACCCTGTGATTCTCTCTATCGTCACTTTCAAGAGCCCACTGAGACAGTCGAACCAGTTGCCCTGGCAGAGTATCCAGGGATGCTGGATAGAAATGTCCAAAAAATAAGTTGAATATCATGCCTCTATATCTATGACCCCACATCTTTTGTTTTGGAGGACAGCGATGTAAGGAACTTGCCCTACCAATCCGCTGTTCAACACCTAGGTCAACTGTCAATAGTATGTGAAATGGATGGATCATCTTGGGGTCACTACGAAGCATATTTGACCGAGAATTTCCCGGAAAAAAATCGAGCACCAGAAGCACCACTTGCTGGTCACATAAATCATCCCAGTCTTCCATCCTCCTTGGAGAGAGAAACCCATTGACAACTTGAGGCAGTCTATAATCAACAACCACGCAGTCTCGGGCATAAGAATGTTGTGTACTTCGATGAGACTGATTTCCTCATTGATACGAAGGCACCACAGAATCCGGTCAATAAAGTTCTATAGAATATACTGGTACCCCCTTAATTCCTTTTTGAAGGAACTTATTTTCGTCCTATATATTTCTACCAACGTCCATTTGAGTAAACTTGCCGCCAGTGTCTTGACCAAGTATGCCCGTGCACGCACATATGCAGCTAGCCTACAGGCACTTATCACAGAAGCTGCCTATGAATGTACAAAGAACTTGATGACAACCTCAGACAATACACATTGGAGGAATTTTCCACACTTGATCCTAGGTCACAGTTCAGGAGGCCCTGTAAGGTGTATTCACCCTCATCTTCGCTCAACAAGGTTTTGGGTGTATCGGCTTGAATTTTAAGTCACAAGTCCTTCCTATGATTATAGATTATGCAAGTGCCGGGCTGCGGGAGGCGATATATTCGACTTGCCTGAGTGCACACTGACCATGCATGCAAGGATCGCTTATGGTTGACTAATAACCAAAAGGCGAGGCATACAGCAGTGGTTTTTGTACAGGAATCTTTCAATGAGGAATGTGTTGAGGGCATTGGATTCAACCCCCGATAATCTCAACAGCAATCTGAGATAATGAAACCAGCATAGTGAGGGCTTCAGAAAAATATAAGAAAGCATCACTGAGTAGCAGATTGATGTGTCGGACTCATAGGTACACAATGATCGAGGGCGCTTGATAGCAGACCAACTAAAAGGATAAGAGAGGGATATAAAAACCAACGCTCATAATTAGATATAGAGAATCATAGGTTACTATCACTTTGACACATCTATCCACTACCTGCACAGCAGAGATCAAGGGGTTTCGATGGCGGAGCAAAAAAGCAAGAAGAAATTAAGACTACAAATATTTCCAAGGACGATGAGTTTTACAGCAAGAAATTGGTCGGAGCAAGCATCCACGGGGAACAGTTTACGACCAAAAGATGTGTGGGTGTCATAATGGAACCAGTACTGTGGAAACCTAGGGGGCTTTGATCGTGGTCAACACGACAGAAGGGAGAGAGAAAGCAAAGCTCATCTGTGCAATTTACAAGCAATAAATATGTATAATTATTTTAGCATGGGCAAGATCGGACAAGGTCTATTGTTTGAAAAAAAGGAGAAAATGGGACAGGGATTCACAGTAGGATGCGGAGCCGAATCAAGTGGTGCACGATCGGACAAAACAACATAGAGCGAATGAGAAATGAACTCTCACATTCGCAGCGCACGTAATAATAGTAGGATATAATGATGGGTGGGTTTGTCAGCAGAGAAATGGGAAGATGGAGGAGCCACGGGAACGGGCTACGAGCAGTAAAGCCTGTGTCGAATGATCAAACACAGAGTGAGGGCAAGCCAAGTGGTGTCATTTTCAGATGGAGCACGATACCATTTTTACATTGCATTGTAATGAAGTACTTTCAGCTCCTAGTATACAAATCATCCAAGTCATTATATCGATCAGTCAGTCTTGAGAGGAACCATTTGCCCCACGATTAGAATCCCATCCTCACATTCTTTCTCCGGCGGTTCGACAAAGAATTCCGTTGAAGGAGAGGGCAAATATGCTTTGAGCCACAGATTGGAAAATGACTCCCGTTGTAAATCAGAGGGCAAAGTAATGCATGTCCTGTGACAGAAATTCCGAAGCATTGGAGGAGGACACTTCTTATAGACGGAAAGGAGTTTATCTGCCATCGTCTGTTTGCGTGGCATTTCCCAACAGCCTGAAATTTCTACCTGGAGTACTTTGGCCATTTGTCCCGATTTGGAAGCAAATTTTAAAAAGGGGTTTCTTTCCTTCTCTAGCACCAGGCCGCCCTCCTTTCGATTCAAGTCGTCAATGTAGTACCACCACTTGACACATGTGTCTCCAGGAAATGCTGTAACCCTCGACAGGTACCTCGTCATCTCCTGTGTCTGAGTCACTATGCGATTGATGTTAAGTCCAACTGCTAATGGGTTTGGTATTCCAGATGTTATATTGCACATTGTTGATAATTGTTTTTCATTGATGCGCTTGACCGTATCCCCACCAAAACTGCTCTTGTCTGGACGAAAGATAGGAATATACATATTCCTATCGGACGAGTGAATTTTAACTTTAACTTTGTGGTGTTCATACGAAGGCCCAAGGCCCGGCTCCGTGCCCGGCTCCGTGTAAAACCCCAGGTGATTGAACTGCAAGGACACAGAAGCACGCTTTGCAGGGGATGCTGACTGTGCCTATAGCGCCGTGCCATAATTAGAGGATGTGTCAGAAAGTCAGAAAAAACTTACATCGATTGCTATGTTGGCACGCATGGTAAACTCTTGGAACTGTGTTGAGATATTTTTTGTTGAATTTTCCAGCTGAGGTAGATACAGCACAATGTGGCTCGCGCACGCAACCTAGGGGAGACCAGTCACCAGTCCCCCCTCAGGTCCATGGCCACCTCCGCCATCCGGAGGGATCTCATTTCCGCCATTGTTACTTCCCTCTCCAGAACCACCGGACGTATTGTTGTCTTCGTCACTGGGAGGAGTTCCATTTGGGCCATTATTCCCTCCTTCAGATCCCCCAGGCCCAGTTGAGTCACCGCCATTCGGAGGATCCCCGCGTCTACTGTTATCCTCCTTGCAGCCCTTCAGGGTCCAGGTGCCTCTCCGTCTCCGGGAGGATTCTGATCTTCATCAGAGAAGGCTGTCCTGTTATCATGTGGGTTACCAATGCCATATCTATCACCCCTTTCCTCCCGTGGAGGAGTTTCCTCACTGAACTCCGGGTCAGACGTTCCTGAATTCAAATGGTTAGACAGTGTCATAAGTTGGTGTTGCCTGTCTTCTCTTCCGAGTCTGTCAAAGCTAAGCAGCAGTCCAGATGGATCAGGAGTCCAGTACGAGTTGTTCAATATCGACAGCACACAGGGGAAAGGATGGAAAAGGTTCCAAACACCATGAATCACATCAAGTAACTCATCTGTCTTAGGCTCCTTGCCAAGACAAATGTATATTTCCTGCAGATGCCCTGCTCCATGATCCAAAGCTCCGTGTTGAACCCAACTTGAACAAAGTAATATTGTGATGATATTTCATAAGAACTGAGGAATCCTTTGAGGGTGTTCTCTTCTTTCAACACTCTGTCTAAGGCTTCTTATGCACCAATGACACACTGAAATGAAGAAAAAGGTGTCCCTGGACATTGTTTTGGGGCAGAGGGGAAGGACAATGAGATATGCTCTAAAGGAAATTGGTTAACGAAAAAGACATTCGAGCCTCATGAGACAACTATAGATCATTATCTCACCATCAACAATGATTTTGGAAAGAAGGATATGAAAAATTTCTGGGAGTTTTTTTCCCGATTCTAATTGAAAAAGGGCATAGATCATATCATGTCATATAATTTGGCTTCGAAGTTCATCTATTCCAGGAAATGGCAAACAGGTCCAGGTGGAGGAGAAACAGGACATACCATAACAGAGGAATCTTTTTACAGACCAAAGTAGCAGTTGGAACAATTTGTGACTAATTACTGTTTTAACTAGCAAATTGGCGATCATGGGGAATGTGTTGGAGTCGCAAACTGTCCTTAGAAGTATTTCTAGATGTATGGTTTGAATATAGACTGAGTGGTTCAAGTGACTACCTTACCTTCATTCACACAAAAAGCCATGATGCTAATTATGCAGCATTGCACATGATCAAAGTTACTTCTCAAGAAACTGATCATTTCATGAATAACACCAGGATGAAGTAGAGAGATCAAATTGTCATCTCAAATTGTTGTTAATATAGGTTTCCTGGCCCAAAAGGGAGAATTGGCAAATAACAACAAGGTTGTCATGTAACTGATTTCTTGACTAGAACTGTTCAAAGGCTGGACCATCTGGATAAGATTCCCCTGTGAAAGTGTAGTGGATTCATGAATGATGCCTGATTGAATGATAGTGGCCTGCTTGTGAATAGTACCCGAAATGTTCTCCAGAAGGGCCATAACTTTAGGATGGACAAATTCTTCATATATGGCATGTGTCTGGTCTTTTTAATTTGTAAGATATTGGGAATCAAATTATAGAGGCAATGTACCATCACCATCCATGTTCCTTAGAAAGGTGGAAAAAACATTGAGGTAACTGAGGGTAGTAGGTTCATGCCAATTCAAGGCCTTTGATAAAATCCAGGTAAAGGCCGAGTGATACATGTTGAGGCAGTGGTGGCTTATTGCCTCAAATCCCATCTGGAGGCTTCGACAAGCATCATCGAACAGCAACCGGTAATGATTGTGTGTTATAGGATATTTCTGCCAAATTGGTGAGCTAGAATTCATTGCCAACTGGTGAACTTACTGATATCGCTTCTTTTGCCTTGCGAAGGGACTTGACACTGGATTCTAGCTCCCCAAATGCACTGAGGCACTCAAACAGTGCAATAAAACAATAGGGCCACTGCCGAGTAACAATGAATAGTGAGTATCCTGAGGGTAAACGGGCAAGGGGAAGTACAGGGAATAAAAGAATAATAAAGAATAGGAGGGTGGGATAGGGATAATGAACCAAATGATGAACCGAATGTACCAAGCCAAGGCCACACACTGATGAGGGATGATATGGGTAAGGGTTGGTCGGTTGGTACTGCCAAGAAAATCAGAGCATGGTATCGTGGACTTGACAAAAGACTTGAACTGGTCGGAAAGTGAGTGGAGATTGGCTATATCAGGTGTATCCATGAGGAGATCATGCAGGACTGCTCGGATCCTGGGATTAGACCGAGCAAGCATATTGGAAATTGTAGGGATGATCCATGTTGCATCGGCTAATGCTGCACTTGAGCAGGAACAAAAGAGACTGGCTCCAAGGATCTCCTGCTCACTCAAATGCTAGCTGGGAGTGTGAGTGATGCTTGGCTTTCCTGTTCCAAGCTGACAATTCAGCCAGTAAACCTTTGGAGCTGAAGCATCGCACACCCATCTCTCAAGGTCATCCAATATCCAAACATGCATATTCTGCATGCATCTGGGGTGTTGGACATCTTCAGTGGCATTGTGTGTGTTATAGGATGCCCTTTTGGCAGGTTTGAGCAAGCCTAACACATCAACTGGAGGGTCTAAAAAAACATGAGTCTGGGGGTGGAAGGCCCTGTGTGAATGGCATACTCACTACTGATCATCGGCATATACATATCACCATCTGAAATGGACAAACAAAATGTATCAGCTCTTTGAGTCTGAGTCATTGTTCAACAAGCGTGCTCACTGATGGTGACATTTTTCCAGTCAAGGTTGATGCCCCCAGATGAAGATGTAGATTGTGGATTGGAGTGCATGAATTTGGACATGAGAGTGTTTGGTAGCTGGCTTCAACAATGCTGGTGTTGATGGGCCAAACGAAGAGATGTGGGTGTGTGCCCTATGAGTTCCCAGGCTAAGGCAATGCCAACGTCAGATTGACAGCTGGTGAATAGAAGCGTCACATGGCTATACTCCTGACAGGTTCAAATATAATACGTCTATTCCAGTGTTTAGCACCAGTCTGGTTCTCAAGGCTGACTCTGATTTGCGGTACCTCTGAGGATTTTTTTTCCATCCAATAGCCTCCATTACACATGCAAGTTCACAATCATCTTCTCCTTAGGACAGAGAATCACATCTGATGCAGCCGAACTATTAACATGGCTATAATCAAAGAACAAGAGGAAACCCTGTTGTTGATGTTACCTGTGCAAGAAGGGCTACACTATCCAGTCCCTGATACAATGTATACGCCTAGGAAAATGTGACCAATTACATACTGCATACATTAGGTTCCAGCATCTAGAACCTGCTGTTGGCTGTGGTGTTGTATAGCTATGTCCTTTGGAAATAAGCAAAATTCTTCATTCCATAGGTATGTCATTCTTGACAATTGTTTTCTAACCAGAAGATCTAGGTTGAATATATGCAATAACCAAGCATGAATATGTGGATATTGAATCTAATCAATGTCTCGGGCATAGTGTTGGTTCCAACATTTGTCATGTAGTAAGCTCTGTTTCCAGAGGTTCAAGGTCCAGTGTGAAACCCAAGGTCAATGCCCTCCCCGCTCTAACCTAAATTTATTCACCATCCTGCGCATCAGACCCAAAGGAGAAGTTTGCATGTGATGGCAGCATGCATCCACATTTGCATTTGCATCCATGACCAGCCTGACTTGATTGATCTTTTGTTCAGGTACCATTTGCTTCTGCTAGGCTCTTGCGGTCCTTGATTTGGAAAAGATCACTCATTGTATTACGTTTAATGACTGTCACCTGAAGGTATGCATTCAGTTGATCCATGAGACTCTGTACTGTGGGTCACTTGGTGCCACCAGAACTGAGGAAGGTTGTGGTATTCAATAGTGAGAACAACTCAAAGATATGCATAGTGTACTATCACTCTGAGTAAACAGATGTACGCTTTCCTTTTGTGATTGTTGATGGTTTGTTTAAAACTTGGTGACATGACAATAATTAAAAAAAATTGCACTGTTTCCTGCATAGTATTAGAGACCATTTTGATTAAGATCGATTGCCACTTGTACTTCTGCCGAAAAATATTCTATTTGTTTGGGCTGCAAGATAGATAGTTTGAACAATTCACTGCTCAAGTTTTGAGACTCTAATGCAAGATGTGTCAGAGGAGCCCGGAAATACTACAGTGCCAGACATTTAAAACCAACCTCCACCACATGTTCTAAGCAGATTTATTTCTGCCTTCATAAATCCAACCTGCTTTCTAAAAAAACTAGTTACCTTCAAGTTTTTGAAAACAACAAGGTAGAAGACAAATGGTTTCTGCTACATCACATGACCGTGACAATGTCACGGTCATGGTGCAAAAACTTTCATTGTCCAAAACAATTTTTGAATAAAAAAAAAGTATTCTGCTATAGAAGATGTCAATTTGTTGGAAAAAATGATTGTGCTACACTATACAATATGACCCTTGTCCAACTGAGCTAGAATAGTATCTGGCAAGGTATGGTGACCTCTGTACTTCCAACTGGCCCAAGCTGCTTGACTACCTGTGAGGCCTTTCTGATATGCATCCATAAACTGTAATGATCTTGTGGAGAATCTGAAAGAAACAAGTGTCAATGACTGAATGAAACAGGATAAAAATGCAATGGGAGCATGACAGATAAGTGCATGACATACCTTCTCATTGAATCCAAAGGCACAGCATTCAGAGCAAGAATAACATTTCTTTCAAGATCAGCTTCTGATGATGATGTAGGAAACTCATGGTACACCCTCTTCACAAATCCCCAGCATTCTTCAATGAAGCTGACCTCATAATGAAATTTTGGATAGAAAATCATCTGGTACCCACGTGATTCAACAAGCTCCTCAAGTTTGGATTTCTGCCCAACAAAATCTGGTTCATTGAATAGAATCTGACGGCAACAGCAGTTAGTTTGTCCAGGTATACACTTGAACTGTTGGTATTGTGCCAATAAGTGTGTGGGATCTGGCGGATGTGCTCCATGATCAATACATTCTTGGATAATTATGTGCATGCCTTTAAACAAACCAGCCTGTGGATGGCCAATTGGAAAATACAATGATTGTGGGGTGCCATCAAGAAATCACCCATCCTGCATTGGGACTTTGTGAACTGTGCCATTGGAATCTTTGACAATGTACAGGAAGTTGGAGGCTGCATCCTTAGGAGGTTTGATAGTCATATGCTTGGCTGAAAGTGCATCTGAGTGACGTGCTGTGTGAGTTTTTGCATTGTCATAAAAAAACATGTGTGTTATCTGGGTAATCCTTATCCAGAATGTCCATAGCTTGATTTGCCTGTTTAAGGATTCATCATTGGTAAAGTAACCATCATGATTCTTTCCTGCTTTGAACATAACCCTAGTACTGTGATTGCTGATAATTCTTCATAAGCATGTTGTTTTCTTTGCAATATTGCTGGCAACTGACACATCTATTTTTTGCTTGCAACCAGCTATAGTCTGGTGACACAAAATCTGCGACCATTTGTGATGGCCCCTTACCTTTTGCATATAGTTTTGCACTCTCGCTTGAGTGAACCCAACATAGAACACGACAATCATGTGCATAAAAGTTTGACTCATCATGCACCCAGATTACAACAGGCTTATCCAGGCATTTGGCTGCCTTCCAAGTGGTTTCAAGTTTGCCATCCTTGGTCCATTGGCACATATGGGGTCGGATGGAGGCCACAAATGGGAGAAAGATATTTTGTTGGTAAGCAACAATATCTTCACACTCATGGCCATCTTGATATTGACCTTTTGGCTCTTTCTTCCAATGGTAATCCATTTTTGCCATTCACCTGCATGCTGTTCATTCAGAAATCGACTTTTCCAAGTTAAGCTGCTCCTTCATTTCTGGTGCATCAAGGAACTGAACCACATCCATGGCGCCGACATACTTGCCTTTTGATTGCAAGTGCAAACAGATTTCTTGTGCCAAATCTTCATCCTTCAGAATTGTTGAATTGAATTTCCTATATTCATGTTCTGGTAGGTTTGTTGGATCACTGATGAAATTGTATGTCCACTCACATAGCCATCTTGCCATCCATTCTGGATTCTTGCCTGCAATGCTTGCCGCTTGCTTGGATGCTACAATCCATCCTTGATATCCATTAAAGCGATAAATGCAGAGGAAGTTACCCATTAGCTCAAGGCATGTGTAAAGTGTGTAATCAAAGCCTGGGTCCATATAGCCATCACCTGTCTTCCTTTCTGGTCGAAGAATTTGCTTAAGATCTGAAATTCATAGGTTGACAAGGTCAGGATCTGGTGGTGGTATAAATAGTTGTGATGGAGTCCACTTTGGGATAGTTTCAACATTGTCCTGAACAATGTCAGGAATGTCACCCAGGTTATCCTTCTCTTGCTCTGGCCCATTAACTTGGGTAACCATAGGTATGTCATCTTCTTCCCTATCTGTGGTATCCAATGTTATACTCCCTTGATCTGAATCTGAATCTATTTCAACTTCCTTGAGAGCAGGTGGCTGCTTTGATGACATGCCACCAAGAAGGACATGTATATCACCAAAACCTCCATCCTGCATTTTTGCTGTCTAGTCCCGTTGCTTCTTTTTATTGTGCTGTTGTGTCCATATAGATTGGACTGTGCCTTTTTTCTTGTATGGTCCCCGTTGCTTAGCTTTGTCACTGTTTTACGATCCAAACAATTTTGCAAATTGTTTTTTCCCTTTGCAAGCCACTTCTCAAGGCCATTGAGGTCATGCACTGGGACATCATTGTCCACTGACAGCTGAGACAAGGTGGATGTTGATGAATTTTGGCTTTGTGAGAAATCTCCACTGAATAAAAGGTTGGAAGCCTGAATTACCTTGCTGTTGGGACCAGACCAGATCTTGCCACTTTGGGGTTCCTCCCTATCTGAATCAGGTTGTGCAATTTTCTGCTTCTGTAGGAAAATTCTATGATTTGAATAGATTGCATGAATTAGAGTACCATGGTAATCTTTCTTTGATATTCAAATATTATTTCTCGACATGGTAATCTTTCTTTGATATTCAAATACTATTTCTCGACCTGGACATACCATGATCCCCACACTACTTGGGTGGCCACTTGCAGAGATCACTTTCCATCTCCACTTGCAATCTCCACTGTTTCCTATCCCTCGACATTGCCAACTCTTGCGGTTGTCAACATCGTCAATTATGGACAAAAGATACAGGCCATAAACAATGGCAAACTATGTTTTCACCAGAATCCTAATTCATCGTAGTGGCATGGTCTCTCTGGCATCACTGGGGCCTTCTCTTGTAACTGCAACCTTGCTTTGTCTTTTCTTGGCTCACAATATCTCCTTGCGCATTGTTCTGATTTATGTTCTATAAAATTGGGATGGGTGGGGAGACAGACCAGCCAAGAGCGAAGGATGTAACAGTGGTTGTGATTATATCACCAATTTCAGTGTTTTTCTAATGTCGATTTTGCTATCCTGTTCTTGCATACTCTTAAGCAACATGGATCCACAGGTGAAGCTACTTCACAACACCATATGATGATGGCCACTTTTTTAAAATAAGTTACTAGGCTACAGGCAGGTGCTTTTATGCAACTGCATGTCTGAGGATCTCCTTAAGAGATAACTCCACAGCAACAGGTTTGGCTACTTGTACTGGTCCTGTGCCTCATTCAACATTTTATACTCTGAATGACTAGGGACATATGTAATGGACCACATTCTATTATGATCCCCAACGTGTAATATCTATTAGATTGTTATCATTATTAGCAGAATAATCCTCTGTTCAATGGTTGCAGTTGAATTAATCAACCAAATCTAAGATCACTAAAATTTATTCAGAATTGAAGTAAAAGAGAAAAAAAATCATACTATTGTTCGCTTGTGCCAAAAAAAATGAACAAAAAAAATGAAGAATAAAACGATATAGAACATATTCACATAAATGGTGCCACTCTAGTCGTTGTGATGAGAGTGATGTGAATTTAGCTTCAAGCCTATACATGGTATATAGCTCAGACAACAAGGTGGCTCCGGTCCACAACTTCGCCCCCGTGGACCTTTATTATATAGATAGAAGAAGGACAGGGACCCGAGTGTGGAACAATATCCAGAATAATGGAATTCAGATTCTGCAAGTGCTGTGAATACCCTTGCTGTAAAAAATCGTTGTATAGTTGCATTTCTGTGTATTTGTATCCTTGTTTTTTCGAGATCGATAGTGCTCTAATTATATTAATATTTAACTGACTGGAATAAAAAAAAGGATATTGAGATTGGAGTTTTTCCAACTAATGACCCTAGGCTTGACTATACTGGCTAATTAGCCATGACAAATGCATCGAGTTTATGAAAACGCAACCGAAGCCCTCAGTCACCCTGAAACAAAACATGAATACAGAAGTTTTAGCGGAAATCAAAGCAGAAACATACTATATTGCTTTTTTCAACTTGGCCTTAAGGGTTTGATAATCAGTATAGGGGGGTAAATCCATCTAGGACATGGTGGGAGATTAAGAGAGGTTCTGAAGTGGAGAAAAAAAAAACTGAAAAAAATTATGTGATCGATGCAGGTGTGACTGGAAGGTAGATGTGTTAGGCCTTCAATTTTGTTGATAGTAAACAGTATTAATAGAAATGGACTGGTCCATTGCAGGCATAGGGGCTAGGGGAGTCAGGCCCATCATTTCTCTTTCATCATGCATGGACCTTGAGACTCAACATGTATCAGGACCCTTAGTGATCCTTCTCACACCTCGGTCGTTACACCTTCGTGTTCATCTGAGGTATGTATGCCTAGTTACTACAGACTACTAGACACTCACTATCTACCTAGTAATCTGCATTACTCTTTTCAGCTATATAACAGAGTCATTACACCTTCGTGTTCCTCTGAGTAATCTACATTACTCTTTTCAGGTTATGGGCCCTGGCCAGACTTAGACAGACACAAAACACAATGACGTCAAGGTGATCCCTCTACCAATACTGTACCATCATCTACCTTACAATAACAACTACAAAGAAACCACGGGTTACTCCAACCCCCCGATCTTCACCGATGAGGAGAAGTTTGATGGCACCAACTGGCTAGACTGGAGTGAGGCGATACTAGTCACCACCCGTCTCTGGGGTGCCAAGGTCTACCTCAAGGGAAACATTACGATCCCCACTACCACTGCACTAGTCACACCCACAACGGCCAAGACACCTTGGACATCACCCACCCCTTCCTTTGATGAATACAATGTTCGTGATGCCTGGACAATGGCACTATTATGCTACAACATCAAGAACCCTACAGGTCTTGGTGTCAAAACTGATGGCACTACTGCAGAGGCCTAGACCTCTCTTGTATCCCAATATAAAATCATGAGTGACCTTGCACTCGTCAACGCACAGAGGGAACTATGTGGGATAATGTATTACAATGGCGACAACATTCTGGCTCACATTGCCAACCTCTGAACAAAGTGGGTAAAAGCAAACTCTATTGGGGCAGCAATCAAAGATATGGACTTCTGCATGATCCTCCTGCAATCACTGCCTGCCTCCTAGGGCTCCCTTGTAGCAACCCTCGACACATACAAATGCTCAGGAGATATCATAGCACATATTATGATGCACTGGGACTGCATCAATCGCTAGGCTAAGGTCACAACCCCTAACACCTCAGCAATTGCACTCAAGGCAGATGCCAGACAGGCAGCCTGAAACAAGCTCACCTGTACCAATAAGAATTGTGGTAGATGCAGTCACCTCATTGTAGACTGTTACTGGGAAGGAGGAGGAAAGGAAGGCCAATTTCCACCTGGTTTTGGGCAAAGAGGGGGTGCAACAGGCTCTGCATCATCAACAGTCAGCTCCGGACCCTTGCCTTTCACATAAACCACAGCCAAGGCAGCAGACACCAAGACCGCATATGCGCTAGTAGCGGGACTTACCTCTCAGGACCAGAGGGATACCCTACCCACAACCAATCCTAGCGATATGCCTCACCACCAACTGGAAGAAATGACTGCATATGTTATATCAAACAACGTGGAGATCAATGTACCTAGAGTATCACATGTACCAGATGAGATAGGTGTTAGGGCATTAATGGCAGACATAGATAACCACGGTGTACTCACTTACACAGACTCTAGAGCAAGCGATCACTGCTTCAGAAATAAGACCGATTTCTCTACTTATATCGAGTTCTCTGAAGCACAAGAAGGACAAGCTGCAAGCAAAGGAGCATGCTTCAAGATCCTAGGTAAGGGAACTGTGATCAAAGAGTACTACTCCAATGGGAAATCCACCAGACTCACCTTTCAGAATGCTGTCCATACCCCCCGACTTTGCAGCTAATCTAGTATCCATCAGCTGCTTTGACATTGCGAACTTCAAAATCCTTTTCGGTGCCAGAGAGGCTGTATTCAATGACCCAATGGGCAAGACCTTCATATCAGCGAAGCGAGTACAGGGAATGTACATCCTACCTGAAACACCCCCAACAGCAATGCCTGCAAGATCCCATGAGAAACCAGTGAGAATTGACGGCTGGCACCGCCACTTTGCACATGCTGGAATATCTGCGATACGAGAGCTCAACAGTAAAAATCTAGTTGATGGACTGGACACCACCACTGGAGAGAGCCTACTGGGATCATGCGAGGACTGCATTTATGGGAAGCAAGTCTCAAGGCCCTATGATAAGGTAGTCACCCCTGAACAGGAGGCACTAGAGCAAGCCCACATTGACCTCTGGGGACCATCACAGGTCCAGTCAGTTGGGGGAGCAAATTACATGATGCTGTTTACCGATGGTGGATCATCATTCAAGAAACTTTACTTCCTATTGGAAAAATCGGCAGATGCAACCCTCCAGGCTCTGAAGGACTATAAGGTGGAAGCAGAGAGACAGACAGGGAAGAAGCTGAAGATGATACAAGTTGATATGGGGAAAGAATTCATCAACAATGCAACCAAAGATTTTTGCAGGGAAAATGGAATTATCATTGAATCAACATCACCATATGCACACACTTCTAATGGGGTCTCAGAAAGGGCAAACCGAATGGTCATCACAGGTGTGTGATGCGTACTTAGCGACTCCAGAATGAAACCATCACTCTGGGCAGATAGCACATCATATGTTACCTATACACTAAATCTGATACCCTCATCGCACCACAAGGGGAAGGTACCAGCTAAAGTATGGATAAAGAAACGACAAGACGTCTCATATCTCAGACCCTTTGGATGCACAGCCTATGCAAAGGTTCCCAAAGAGGTTAACCCATCAAAATTGAGCCCAGCATCGGTCAAATACTACCTTATCGGGTACTACGGTCGCGATGGCTACAAACTTTTTGATAAAAACATGGGAACATTCATAAAAAGTCGGAATATTATCTTTGAGGAAGGGTGGGGAAACCGAACACTCCCCATACCACATAACTACTCCCCCAAGGATTTCCAGATATTCCCAGATGAACCACCCCCTCCAGAACTTTCAGACATAATGAAGAATACTACCATGGGGCGAATCATACACCACATCATACCTATCACACCAAGGCATAGACCAACAGATGTATTACATGAGAGTTTCCAAGGGCCAAACCAAACTACTGTATTACAACCAGTGTACCAAGCACAACCTGGCCTAACACAAACTACAACATTACGATGATCTACACATAACATAACCCAAACAACAGCAGCATGAGAATTGTGCGAATCGGAGGAGCACATAGCCACAGCCAGACAGGGAAATGAGGCATGGGCAACAAATAAGGGTGCAACTGCACACACAAACTATGCATGTACTCAACCTATCGATCCTAATCATGACCCAGACTCCAAGTTAGTAATGGCCCTCCTAGTACTCACAGACCCAAGTCTAGAGACATTTTTACCAAAATCTTACAATGTCATGCTCAAACAACAGGACCTCTGGATCCCACCAATGGAAGCTGAAATGAAAAACATGGAGGACAAAGAGGTTTTCACTAAGGTTCCACGTCCAAAGGACAGGGAAGTCATAGGCTCAAAGTGGACCTACGATCTGAAGTATGATTCACTGGGTAGAGTCACCAAGAGGAAAGCACACCTCATTGCAAAGGGATTTACCCAGATACCTGGACTCGACTTTGATCAAACCCATGCCTCCATTGCATGCTTGGAATCAGTACGGATGGTGAGTGCAATCATTGCGTTCTATGACTTACGACCCTGGCAGGTCGACTTCATTGCTGCATATCTAAATAGCAAGAAAAAATTCCTAGTCTACATAGAACAAGCACCTGGCTTCATTATCCCAGGGGAGGAAGGCATGGTAAAGAGAGTTGATAAGACAATATATGGCATGATGCAGAGAGCACATGACTGGGAGGATGAACTGGATGGCATGTTTGATGCACTCAGATATTATAGATCCAAGGCAGACCCATGCGTATGACATCGACTTGTCAATAGGGAATATACGCTATCATGTACCTACACCGATGATGTCTTAGGAGGATCAACGTCCTTGTCCAAGGAAGCAAAGGCAATAGGGGAGCTCAGCGACTGCTATGATATCAAGAAAATTGAGGAGCCTGGGGGTGGAAGATACATTCTCGGTATGAGTATGAATTGGAACAACAATACAGGTACCATTACTCTCTCCCAACACCCCTACTGCTACCGGCTCCTAGAGAAGTTTGGGATGAAGGACTGTAACCCTAAAACTACACCACTTCCCACCGGTATTACACAGACAGACCTCAATATCCCGCTTACTGATGAAGACACACGCTTCATGATGGACAAGCCATATCGGGAGGCACTTGGGTCTAT
This sequence comes from Gomphus sp. MG54, assembly GCA_003314385.1. Taxonomy (NCBI): domain Eukaryota; kingdom Fungi; phylum Basidiomycota; class Agaricomycetes; order Gomphales; family Gomphaceae; genus Gomphus; species Gomphus sp. MG54. The sequence goes on along the minus strand of QLPG01022709.1, from coordinate 3,221 downwards.
CATGTGGCTACAGGCAGCTACTCGCCCTGACCTCTCATTTGTGGTCAACGTACTTGCACGATACCAATCAAACCCAGGACCACGACACTGGAAAGCCTTACAACATGTCCTAGCGTACATCAAAGGAACCATGAACTACATACTCTCCTACTACCGGGACTCAAACGAAGGGATTAAACTGATCGGGTTTGCAGACTCAGACTACGCAGGAGATGAGACAACATACAAATCAACCTCGGGATATGTCTTCAGCATGGCAGGTGGACCAGTCTCATGGAGTTCAAAATGCCAAGCCACGATCGCGCTCTCAACGACAGAGGCAGAGTAAATAGCACTCAGCAGAGCATGCCAACAGCACATGTGGATGTACTCCTTCATGAGCGAAGCAGGCCTGGAGCAGGAGCGACCCGGGATCCTTTACAACAACAATACCGGTGCAGTCGCACTTACTGAGAACGCGAAAGGCCATGCGAAGCGCAAACATATCCACGTACGCGACCATTACATCTGAGAGAGGGTAGACGAAGGAGACGTCAAAGTCATACATGTCTCTTCAGAAGATAACAAGGCAGACATATTCACAAAGGCCTTACCACGAATCCTACACGAACGTAACGTCAAGGCGTTAGGACTACTTGGACCCAAAGCCATTTAGGGGAGTATTAATAGAAATGGACTGGTCCATTACGGGCATAGGAGCTAGGGGAGTCAGGTCCATCGTTTCTCTTTCATCACGCACGGACATTGAGACTCAACATGTATAAGGACCCTTAGTGATCCTTCTCACACCTCAGTCGTTACATCTTCGTGTTCGTCTGAGGTACGTACGCCTATTTACTACAGACTACTAGACACTCACTATCTACCTAGTAATCTGCGTTACTCTTTTCAGGTATATAACAGAGTCGTTACACCTTCGTGTTCGTCTGAGTAATCTGCGTCACTCTTTTCAAACGGGTTAGGTCCATTGGAGCCCTGTAGGTACTCGAATCCGTTGAAAGGGACTTCAGATGTCCCAGTGGCGAACTGAAGAAGGCGTGATTGGTTTTGAGGGGACCAATCTTAAACGCATTGCCAAAACGTAGGTTTGGAGACCAAAAATTAAAAATTAAAAATAAATAAATAATAGTAAACATATGGAAAACAGAGGTGGGTGGTCCAATCATCCAATAACACGGTCATCCTTCTTGTACCCAGTGGTGTACAGTGTTAATTCCTCCCAATCATCGCTGAAAAGTGGAAGAGATTAATGTGATGAGCCCTGGTGCTTGCAAAACACCCTTACACGTCAATTTGAGGCACCTCGTTTAGAAGTAAATGAAGGAGACTGATTATCGGGATGCGATCCAATTGGAGGAGAGGGCATAGCAATCATCATACGTACCTTGTTTTCTAGGTAGTCGAGAACCTTTATATCGTCACGCGGAATGAAATCGGCGAATCCTGACATGAAAGCGTCGAATTGCTCATGAGCCCGTCCGGAAATCCCGTAGTCTACAACGGCGCTGTGCATGTGCTTAAATCAAAGTCGCATAAGGGGAAGGAGAGCCGGGACAACGAACGCTACATATTCCCTCTTCTTTTGCTTGGTACCGGTTATATTTTGCCCCACCAGACTTGAGGTCCGTGGTCACGTTTTCTCCATATCGATCCTCCGTAGTGGTGAATGTTTCGAAAATGATATTAGTGATGTCATTATGTCTGCATAAGGGCTTTGGGGAAAGAGATGGGAGTTGCAGATAACGACGCACAACATCCAGTTCATGCTTCGGTAAAGGGTAGGATCCACACCTTCAAGGTCATCCAGAGTAAGCTTCTTTTTTAACATCATCTTATAAACATAATTTATCACTGCTTTCTACAAGATGATGTTAAAAAAGAAGCTTACTCTGGATGACCTTGAAGGTGTGGATCCTACCCTTTACCGAAGCATGAACTGGATGTTGTGCGTCGTTATCTGCAACTCCCATCTCTTTCCCTAAAGCCCTTATGCAGACATAATGACATCACTAATATCATTTTCAAAACATTCACCACTACGGAGGATCGATTTGGAGAAAACGTGACCACGGACCTCAAGCCCCGTGGGCAATATATAACCGTTTATATTGTGTTTAGATTTTCTGGTATGTTTTTGTATCTTTTATTCCGTGTATGTGTTCTGATAACGTCGGTTCAGGGAGACGGCAAGTGGTCGGTAAAGTAGAAAAGTAAAACCTGAGATAAGTATCCAGGCGATTCCGGGAGTTTCAACAAGACGATTGAGATATGTGCCGGTTCGAAGCTTCGATCGCACACACAGGCGTCGAAGGTATCGATCGGTTGAGATGTAAATGAGACTGGAACTGTCTTGTTACTCGTAGCTAACTATCTCATTTATACAAAATTCGTGTGCTGCGGGAAAGTCAGGGTTGCCCTAATGTGGCGACGACGTTCGAACGTGGATGCAGGGTCGCCGCCTTGTCCTCTGATGGTGCCTCCGTATCACCAATCACTTGGCCGGCTGAATGGTGTTACGTGTGGAGTTTCTTCGTCAATGGTACGTGCCCGTTCTTTAAGTCCTATGCCTTCGGAAAACCTCTCTGACTTCGCCATCTCCCCCTCGACGTCTCCACGTACGCGTTCCGATATCACTGCCTGTCAGTCCTTGTTTCGTGAGCCCGTTTTCCTACGCATCATATTCCAATTATAATCCCCTTCCATCTGTCTCCTTTTGTTCTCTATGTATCGTCCTGTCCCTATGAACCCTTCGCTCCTCCGGTCGTTCGGGCGCCTACTGTATAACGCGTCGTGGTTTATTCGTCTGGTACAGTAAACATTGGTGAGTTCTGTTGTTTCTTCGTCTATAAACCATTAATAATCGTTGTTCAATTGTCCCTTGTTTTCTATCCCCATTTTTCTGCCCGTTTATCTGCATATATCCATCTCCAGCCCCCTTTCCTCACTCCTCCCCCATCTTCCCCTCTCCGCTCCAAGCAAGGGATTGATCCCTTGCTATAGGCAGGGCATCATTGGGTATTTTGAAAAATGCGTTATTACGGATGAGAATATCCGAGGATCAATATGTTGAATCGCCGAGGTAATCTTGAGGCCTTACCCTCAGATCAACGTGGGGTTCAAGTACCCCGTGGATTTCCATGCATGGAAAACTTTTTGGGGAACCACAAGGTATGAAAGGGGGAAAGTCCATTACGACTCCTTCTTAGACTGGAGTTAGTATT
>QLPG01022701.1:0-12014 GCA_003314385.1 Gomphus sp. MG54 | reverse complement strand
GTGGAATGGGAGAAGATAGAGCCAGAGGTGTGTCAGAAGTTGATTGAGAGCATGCCTATAAAGGTACAGGCAGTGATGAGAGAAAATGGAGGGTTTACCAAGTACTGATAAATACCATTCTTGTTTAAAATTGTGAGGCACAAAACTGTTCAAATGCTTCATTTTTTAAATAATTAACATCTCAATGAATGTTGAGAGTTATATAATCATCTTAATTGTGACCACAAGTTCAGAAGCAGGGCTATCTCCACTAATTACATCATATTTTTTGATTGTGTAATCCTCCTGTGATTTACAGTACAACACAAATGTTCAAAACACTTGAATGGTTTTGTCCCCTACTGTACTTTGTCCTCCATTTGAGAAGAAGTTCCTCATGGATCAGGGAGGGGCCCTTTAGTGGTCAATGGATCACAGTAATTTATCAAATACCTATCTACATCCAAAAACACCCTTCCCTCCTTCTACAACCATGTCCCTCTTAATTACGGTTGCAATAAGCACTGGACCTAGAGTGCTCAGTCCTAATAGAGGGATACTGTTATGGGCCATACCTCAGATCAATCTAACCAGCAGTGTCAGGCACCAAGAATGCCGACAATGCATGGGGTGAGTACTATTGCAATAGTACCAACTTCACGATGCTGGCAGGAATTGGCCAAGTCCTGCAGACTCTTCCGGGTGGCTTGGGTTCAATGTACTCATGTGTTGCGCCCTACTTTCTGTGCATGCCACTGATTTCAGACAGAAGGAGAACTTGGGAGAGTGCCAAGAGTGTCAGCCCAAGTAGAGGACTTTAGATAGGAGGAGGGAAGACAAGAATGTGTATGCCAAGTTGATATTCAGAATGAGGAAATATCTACATCCATGTACTACTTATATAGGTTAAGAAGTGAGATGTGGAATCAGGGTGGCATAAGACATAGAGAAACAATAAGGTATGAACAGCATGTGGAGGTATTGTCCATAATTGTTATAGCCCATGCCTCAACAACCCACACTAACCCCCACAACTACCCCCCCCCTATTCCGAGACCTTTCCGACCAAAAGGACGAAGGATTGTTTTCCGTAATCTCCGTCCCCGACAAGTCCATCGAGAATCCACTTTTCCGCCTCCGTTCCCATCATGACCAAGACACCATCTCTGAGTCCGTCTCTGACCGAAGACTCAATACTTTGATAACCGATGCGCAGGACTATCGCATACCTCACTCTCTTGTTCTCTCTCTTATATTGACCCCTTGTACTCCCTTTTCCCTTGTTTTATGACCGGCAAAGATAATACAAGGATAGTCACATGTATATAGTCTCCCAGTTGACTAGACTGTTCGCTAGTACGAATATTAACTTAGTCCACCTAGTTTCCAACTCACTCCGGTAAACTTCCATCTCCTCTCCGAAATTAGGGACAGACGATCGAGGAGGGCACAACACATAAGTTGAAGCCAAGTCCCTCCGACCTCGAACACCTCAGTGACCAGATAGTACCTTTCCGCGACCTGCCCTAAGTTCCCGGCACCTCCACCCCCGTCCGTAGTCCATCCGACCCCCACCTTCAGTCTTCGGCCCCGTTACGGACCTTCACACTACCCTGGAAAGCCCCCTCAGAAGTACTAGCTAAGTGCCTGACATGCGGACTTAACAGTATATTTGTACTTACACTCCTGATCGTCATGGGTTCAAGGCCAATTACATGTTCGCAAGCCCTACAGACAATCACCCAGGCGTCTGCCCGCCCCACTTCCATCCCCCGAGAACTACTCACCCCCAGGCCAAGTTTTCAGACGCCTCAAACCCCCGTGCACCCCCCCGGACCCTCTTCAGACTCCGGATTCTCGAACACGGACTGACGCCTGTGCTCAAGTATGACCAACCCGTTCCTTGTGAACCCCCCAGTGACCAACCAACTGTCACCCCCGGAGATGCCCTCCAGTTCAGGATCATCCTTAGCAGTACCGACCACATCCGGATCATCATCCACGGTACCTCCATACCTCGCATCTCCCCCTTTCGTACAACCACCGTTCGTACCACCACCACATGCCGCCCCCCTACAGGCGGCACCACCATTCGTTGCACCACCCCCTATCGTACCACCACCCATTGCACCACCAGCCATCACCCAGCCCTACCCCATACCACTGGCTGCAGCACCACCCCCTCCACCACCAGGAGGAGCCCCCGCTATGGGGCCAAACAACGTGCCTGATCTCACCCAGGCCATCGCTATGTTAGCAAGTAATCTAGCCTCCCCTAGAAGATCAGCCCCCCGTGCCACCAAGGTTCGAGACCCGGATCCTTTCGACAAATCCGATTCAAGGAAACTGCAAGCCTTTTTAGTGCAGTGCATGCTGAACTTCCATGACTGCCCTGATGCTTTCGACTCTGATAGCACCAAGGTAACCTATGTGTTGTCGTACCTGACCGGTACCGCCCTAGACTGGTTTGAACCAGCCCTCACTGCCCCCGACGAGCCAGACTGGCTCTATGACTATGACGAGTTCGTCTCTGAACTCAAGACCAACTTTGGACCCCATGACCCAGAGGGAGAGGCCAAAGCGGACCTCGAAAACCTCTGCATGCGTGACAACCAGCACATCACGATTTATGTAGTCGAATTCAACCGACTAGTCACCCGCGTCCGTTGGGGCGACGCCGCACTCCGTCGGCAATTCTACAACGGACTTCCCGGTAGGATCAAGGATGAGATCTCTAGAGTAGGAAAACCGCATTCCCTACCCCAACTCCACCTCCTTTCTCAATCCATCGATGCTCATTACTGGGAACGTCGATCAGAAGTCGCCAGAGAATCTGCCTCAAACCGGAACTTCGACCGCCCATATGATAGAGGAAGAACCTCTGTGAATACGTACCCCACCCCTAACACGGGCAATAAGACGGCCAATGTAGGCCAACCCGCGACACTGTCTAATGGCAGCAGGACTACCACGGACCTTTCGTCCAGATTAGGGAAAGACTGAAAACTTACACCACAAGAACGCCAACGTCGATTCAAACAAAACCTCTGCCTCTTCTGCGGTAGATCGGGCCACACAGCCAAAGAATGCCCAAAATCTCCTACCACGGTCACCCAAGGATGCACAGCCTCCATAGCAGAAGAAGTCGAGGAGGAACCTGAAGCATCGGACACCTCGGAATCCGAAGATTAGACATAGGCCCCCGACTCCAGCACCAATCGTTCACGTTGAACAAATTGACAGCGCCCACGGAGCAAAATAAACAACGCATCCACTCCCTTCAGTTCCCGAAACACCCGCGATCCCATCGATAAGTTTCAACCCTGACCCTCTGAAAACCCATCAAAGATTCTAGTTACCGGACACCACATGCTCACCCACCGCGATCCAACGATCGATAGGGTATTGAGTACTGCATTGTTTAGCCTACGTCCAAACTGACTCTTGGTACCTGAGCCGCAGCGCTCCAATTTGACCCCGAGAAATTTCCACTCAGGAAATCATGACCCTCAAAACCATACCACCCCTTAGACAGGCTGTAAGGGCAACCCTCCTTCGGAACTGATCTCGACTGCCGGAGGCTGGAACCAGCGGGACACCACCCAGCCCTGGATGTCCTCCTAGGCCTGACTATGGGACTCGAACCCAGAGCCTACCCACAGGCTTCTCAGATCTAAGCAGGGAAAATCCGAAGTTCAATTATAGCTACTACCTAAGTACATATAGGGCTCTCACCTAAGCAGGGGAAATCCAAAGAGGAAAGTCTAAGGATCTCCGCTGCTGGTGAACCTCTTTTATACCCTTTATGTAAGTGGTCTGTGCACTAGCTTATAAATCACAGGCGCCTATTCCCGGTTCCAGCCATCATGCTAAGATCATTCCTATCTCCTGCTCGGTGGTCCCTCGGACCTGGGTCTCCTGGCCTCGGAGTTGGGGGGAGTCCAAGATAGGACCTCAGACTTGGGAGGAGTCCGAGATAGGACCTTGGACTTGAGAGGAGTCCGAGATAGGACCTCGGACTTGAGAGGAGTCTGAGATAGGACCTCAGACTTGAGAGGAGTCCGAGATAGGACCTCGGACTTGGGAGGAGTCCGAGATAGGACCTCGGACTTGGGAGGAGTCCGAGATAGGACCTCGGACTTGGGAGGAGTCCGAGATAGGACCTCGGACTTGTCGTCAGGACTCGGAGAGGGTCATCCCCTGACATCACCCCCTCTCTATGGTGCAGCGACCCGATGCACCGGAAGGAAAAAAAATGACCCCTCTGCAAGGCATCTGGCCCAAGCCTGAGTCGTTGCTGAGAGGCTCACAGGTCCTCACTAGGTGCAGGTCATCCTCTAGGTTGGATCAGAGTCCGATCCTGTGACTACGTCTCAGTCTGCACCTAGGTCATCACCGAGGGTAATAACCCCAGGCTTAGTCCTCAGAGCTCCGCATCGGTATCAAGGTCCTGGGCTTGTAAGCCTACAGCTGCTCAGCTAGTCTTCTCAGGCTTCACAGCTGTACCAGGACCTCTAGGCCTTCACCCCCTCTCTAACATATGTCGCCCTCGATGTATTCTCCAAAAAAAAAGGTGTACTCCTTGGGATGTCACTACCCCCTCTCTAGGGTTCCGCTACCCCCTCTCTAGCATTTCACTACCCCCTCTCTAGGATGTAGCCATTCCATATGGGAGGAATAGCAGCATAGGTGTACGGGAGATAGAGATAGGGCAGATCAAAAGGTGCAAGGGTGCGAGGAGGCAGGTGTGTGGGAATCCGGAGAGCGGATCATCCAGGATTCGGAAGGCAGGACGTGCAGGATCCAAGGAGCGGAAATGATACGGGCGTGAACGTGGGAGCACGGGTGTGGAGAGAACGCAGATGCCTGGGGTGACGGAACATGGATGACCAGAAATGCAGGGGGTCAACGCATGGGGTGTTGGAAATGGACAGGTGGAAAACCAGGAGGCAGACATGCAAGGACGTGAACGGACATCGTCCGGAGCGAGCGGCGTCGGTCAGAGCGATGATGACAGGTGTGTGAGCACGAGCATGGAAATCGAACTGTGCGGCGAGCGTGGCTTCCTGGTACATTCCCAGAACTAGCGGCGATGGTAGGGGGCGGTCATGGAGGCGGACAGCACTCGGATGTATAGGGACACGAGCGGACGAGTGACAAAGTCATGTGCACGGAAATGTGGGGCGGACGTACCCAGTATCAGGAGTGGACGGCCAGGATATGGGTGTCGGACGTGCAGGGACGTAGCGTCAACAAACCGTGCAAGAGGCGGCGACTGTGATGGGCGAACGATGGTGGATTGAGCGTTGCAGCTTCCAGAGGCATTCCCGGAACTGACAGCACCAGTAGGGAGCGATGGCGGGGCATCGCATCAGGGCTACTGGGCGACACCTACGCGCTGTCAGGGAGAACGGGGTCTCCTCAGCCAGTCTGGTTGCTGGGAACCGCAGGCCACAGGTGGGTATGCGGGCACTGGCACGAGGGTGACCATCAAGGGCTTAGCGGGGCTGCGTCACGTATGCCCATATGGCGCGTCACAGAGATCCGGGGACATGGCATGTGATGGTGACGTGGCTAGCGGGCCGTGCGTTGGGTCGCACGTTGCTTGAGTGTAGGTGGCACGTTGGACACTGGAATCGAGTGGGAGGATGTGCATGTGCATAATGCAAGTGCGAGTGTGGGTCTAGCCGAGCGGAAAACATGTCTTTCATGACCTCCTAGGCTGCAGCAAGTCAGGGCGTTCATGTCAAATATGAGGGATTGCACTCAGTATGCATCGTGGTGGTTGTAGCTTGTCGACGTACATCCAAGCGGCAGGCAGATTGCATAGCCAGTCGACAACGGTATTAGATGGACATGGGCGGGTGACGTCGCTCAGCTAGCGCGGCCAGGTCGGTTGTGCTTGCGGGAGCTATCGGACGAGAGCGATGGCGACGGGGATTGATCGTGGGGTCGTTTGAAGGCAGGCATCTGGAGCTGGCGGTTTTGCATAAACTGGGAAGGTCTCCTTTTCTGCCTTCTTCTTAGCCCAGCCCTGTCGTTGCTCATTCTCCTTGCTCCGGCGGTCAAACAGGGCTCATGCCTGGTATGCACGACGAGCGCGGCTTACGTGACCTCTTGGGGCAGTCCTGGAACTGGCGGTGGCAGCGAGGGACGACCGTGGGCTACAGTCAGGTGTGCGGGCGTGGGTGTGCGGGCGTCACAGGGTCGCATCACGTGTCTGAGTGTTTGTGGTGGGACTAGTCTTAGGGGATGATGATAGTCATGCAATTGAGGGCGAGACTCGAGGTGCCACATGGGTGTCAACGTCGAACGATGGCGATGGGTAAGGATCGCGGGGTCATTGCTCCCAACCTGAAGAGTCCGTGTCACCGTTGTGCCGTTCCGGTGCGGCGGTCCTGCATCCATTACTGCGATGATGCGTGCAGCAGAACGGAGGGCACATGTTGTGTCTGCGCGGCCTGCAGCCATGGTTGACGATGGTGGGTCTCGCATGTCAATGATCGATGGCAAGGCGGATGTCCATGTCTGCAGTGAACGCTCTCATGCAACGATGAGCAGCAGTGTGGAATGACCACGGATGGGCGGCCTCGATGTTGCTAGACGGCTCTGCAAGTGTGGGTGCTTGTTACACTGCGTTGGAGGGGCAGCAGGGAGTCTTAGGAGTGACACCAAGGGTCGAGGAATTGCATTGAACAGACTCGCAGGTGTCGTTGTCGTGGAATCTGGGCAGTACACTCATCCTCTGGTACAGGGCACTTTTCCTGAGCTAGGCCCAGCATCCTGGTGTCCTGATGTGTACATCCTCAAGCAGACTATGTGCGGGCTTGCCGCAACTCAACAGTAGCCTCAGGACTCTGGGTCTGTCTGGCATTGGCATCGCGGGCGGTAAGCGGTGTTGTTGCACATGTCCATAGCGCACGTAGTGAAGGCTGGCCCATCTGAGGATGAGCAGAGGAAGGTGGCATCAGCTGTGTGAGCATCGTCGGTGCGTAAAGGCCAGTGCGGTACGAATTCGAAGGGGGATGACATTGCCAGGGGACTGGACTTGTCGCAGACAAGCAAACTAGAAGGGGGGTGGGCTCTCTAGGAGCGGATGCACGTCTCCAGAGACGTGCAGGGTTGTCACCACTAGCCTAAGGTGGGTTGGAAGGAGGATGTGGCGGTGATGGTGGGGGTATACTCGGCAAGCATGTCACATAGCACGTCACACATGTCAGCGGTGTCGCCGATGTGTCCGAGGTATGGAGCCTACGATGTGCAGCTAGGATGGAGAACCGGGGTGTTTACTTGGTTGAGCACCGGCCGGTTGCTGTTCATGTCATCCACATGGCAGCAGCTGTAGGGTTCTGCGGGGGGCTTCCAGCCAAGGACAGGGAGTCACGGAATGAAGAGTCGTGCTGTGGTGGAGAATTGGATGAGAGGAAGCACGTAGGTGGTCGGGTTTGAGAACGCGGTTGTGTGCAGATGTCAGCGCAGTAGAGGATACGCTCGCGGGGTATGGCCTGCATCGGTGCGAGCGACACGGCCCCTGCTGCCTACGTGATGTCTGGAGGCTTGTCCAGGCCTATCGAGCGATCCTCCAAGGTGTACCGCGCACTCGGTGCAGCATAGGGGGGATTTATGGGACCTGCTTGGGGGTCTCCAGGGGGTGCTTCACATCTCCTAAGATGTGGAGAATTGTCACTCAGCATCCGCACAGGTTGCAAGTGCAGATCGGCGATGGTGGTGGGTGTCGTCAGCAGCGAGTGCATGATGCGGCACCTCACAGGCCACATCAGCGGTGTTGCTGGTTAGGGCTGCAAGTCCTGCAGCCTAAGGAAGGAAATTCGGTATGATAGAGTTGCACGGTAGTGGGGATTCGAGTGAGGGTGAAGCACGAAGGGAGCCGGTTTGGAGAATGTGGGTGTAAGGTGGGTCATACGGGTCGTAGAGTAGCATGTGGGGGGATCGTTCGGCTTGTAGGTATGCTGGGTAGTCGGAATAGAAGAATATGGGTTTTAGAAAGTGTTGGGGTGTGTTGAGGGTTTATAGCATTGCCTTGGCCTTCAGAGGGTGGTGCACTCTACCGACTATGCAGGGGTTTACAGTGTCGCCCGAAGCGGTCCACTAAGGCTCCATTTCCTCAGTCATTCCTGTGCTAGCGCCGTTCCCTCTAGTAGGTACAAGTGCACTGTCAGGAACAGGACAGATTCGTCTGGAGTGTAAGGAGGGAGGGTGTCGGCCATCATAATCTCTCCATGAGGACATCACTCGCTGGATCAAAGTGCGCGGCCATCCCCTCAGTCCTTTATTGGGTGAGACTTTCCTGCTGTAAGGGCAACCCTCCTTTGGAACTGATCTCGACTGCCGGAGGCTGGAACCAGCGGGACACCACCCAGCCCTGGACGTCCTCCTAGGCCTGACTATGGGACTCGAACCCAGAGCCTACCCACAGGCTTCTCAGATCTAAGCAGGGGAAATCCGAAGTTCAATTATAGCTACTACCTAAGTACATGTAGGGCTCTCACCTAAGCAGGGGAAATCCAAAGAGGAAAGTCTAAGGATCTCTGCTGCTGGTGAACCTCTTTTATACCCTTTATGTAAGTGGTCTGTGCACTAGCTTATAAATCACAGGCGCCTATTCCCAGTTCCAGCCATCATGATAAGATCATTCCTATCTCCTGCTCGGTGGTCCCTCAGACCTTGGTCTCCTGGCCTCGGAGTTGGGGGGAGTCCGAGATAGGACCTCAGACTTGGGAGGAGTCCGAGATAGGACCTTGGACTTGAGAGGAGTCCGAGATCCTAGAGAGGAGTCCGAGATAGGACCTCAGACTTGAGAGGAGTCCAAGATAGGACTTCAGACTTGGGAGGAGTCCGAGATAGGACCTCAGACTTGGGAGGAGTCTGAGATAGGACCTCGGACTTGTCGTCAGGACTTGGAGAGGGTCATCCCCTGACACAGGCGGTACCACTTGTAGATCTTTTGCTTAGCCTAGACCCTTGTTGATAACATGACAATTGAAAACCTTGATGTTTACTACCAAACTCGCATTTTGCAGGACACCCCCGAGTTTTTTCCAACCCTGTCCTAGCGACATCACGACAACCATGACCAAGACCACCACGATCCTGACCACGACCATTATTAATTTCAAACACAACTACAACTACTTACCATAAAACACAGAATGATTAATATCTGGATCGGAGGGATCATAGTGCTGGAACAAGTCCACCCCCTTGCCCTTCCCTTCCTCACCCGGCCCCGACACCGAGTCGACCGGATCGACTGACTGCCCCGCCTTGGGCATCACTTCCACCATGCCCGGATCCGACTCCGTCCAATCCCCCATCACCAGAGCAGCACCACCGCACCAACAGTTCCACTTCGGACGGTCCCGATTGTCGGTGTGGATAGCATTCCACATCTCGGAAGCATCGGACAACCTCTTAATGTCCGCTCCCAGGGCTCGAAGACGGGCATCCATACCAACCAGAGCCTCCTGGATCAATCCCAGGATGGCCATGATCTCCGTACAGCCAACCCTCGGAGGAGGGGCAATCACCACTTCTACCCTGGGCCTCTTAGAGGAAGACACTTCAGGAACGTCCTCGTCCTCCCACCCCCGCTTCCTCATAGCTGCCCCTCGAACAACCGGCACTCCATCCACCTCACACCGCACCCAACTGGCCTGGCAGGGGACACAGGTCTTTGCCGACGTCGTCCACTCGCACCGCTTATTTCGCCTGTGACACATATCGCAGGCTCCATCCTCAGACTTGGGAAGTGCTCTGGAATGACAGTCTGGTACAAATCGGGGCGATACTGAGTCAACGCCCGATGACTGGATTCAATGGGTCTGAGACCCACCTCCCTTCCAACCTCCCATGTCTTACAAACCATTTGATTCTTGAGGTCCTTCTGCGCCACGGAGATACAAACCCCCTCCTCCTTGCGCTCCTGATGTTTCCGATCCGCATTCAATGCAGCGGAACCAGGTCCGATCATGGGCACCGAACTAAGTTCACCTCTGGAATGCCCCCTGGATGGTGACGGGACGGTTTCCCGACCCATGGACAAAGGATGGTCTGACATGGAATCTTCGGATCCCCCAAAATCCAGCTCATTCTCGTCCTCCTCTGGACTCTCATTTTCCGGCGCAGGTGAAAGGGCGTGCTCCAGTTGCAATGCCTCTTGTTCAATGGCATGGGCCTTTTCTTCCTCCTCCTTCAGCCGCTGCTCCTCCACCTCCTTCAACTGCTGGTCCTCCAACTCCTTCAGCCGCTGGTCCTCCACCTCCTTCAACCGCTTTTCCTCCGCCAACCTCTGCAGCTCTGCCTTCTGTTTCTCCTCAGCCTGCCGAGCGGCCTCCACCTGCTGGGACCGTTTCACCTCCAGAAGACAGACCTGCTCCTCATACTGGGCCTTCAAGATACGCATCGCCTCCATTACATCCTCCGTGACATCCTGCGAGAAGTCCGACATGGGGGGGGGGCAGTCGAAGAAGGGAAAACAACAATAAGGAAAACCCTATATATACGGAGGATCAAGCAGACGTTCGGAGAATGCCCATTATGTACAAACGCCTAAAAAACATTCCCACATCCTTTTCCGCCCTATTCATGGCGAGACAAGCATAGGACCTCGAGGGCTCGGTCCTAGTGGGGGGATACTGTTATAGCCCCATGCCTCAACAACCCACACTAACCCCCACAACCACCCCCCCCTATTCCAAGACCTTTCCAACTGAAAGGACGAAGGATTGTTTTCTATAATCTCCGTCCCCGACAAGTCCGATCGAGAATCTGCTTTTCCACCTCGGTTCCCGTCATGACCAAGACACCATCTCCGAGTCCATCTCCGACCAAAGACTCAATACTTTGATAACCGACGCGCAGGACTATCGCGTACCTCACTCCCTTGTTCTCTCTCTTATATTGACCCCTTGTACTCCCTTTTCCCTTGTTTTATGACCAGCAAAGATAATACAAGGATAGTCACATGTATATAGTCTCCCAGTTGACTAGACTGTTCGCTAGTACGAATATCAACTTAGTCCACCTAGTTTCCAACTCACTCCGGTAAACTTCCATCTCCTCTCCGAAATTAGGGACAGACGATCGAGGAGGGCGCAACACATAAGTTGAAGCCAAGTCCCTCCAACCTCGAACACCTCAGTGACCAGATAGTACCTTTCCGCGACCTGCCCTAAGTTCCCGGCACCTCCACCCCCGTCCGTAGTCCGTCCGACCCCCACCTTCGGTCTTCGGCCCCGTTATGGACCTTCACGCTACCCCGGAAAGCCCCCTCAGAAGTACTAGCTAAGCGCCTGACATGCAGACTTAACAACAATGATCAAGAATAGAACAAAGAAATGTAAATGAGAATAGAACAATGAAATATGGCCGAGCATAAAAGAATAGAAGTGTGAGTGAAAATAGAACAATAGAAAATGACTGAATATAAAACAATAGGGTCAGGACTGAAGAATAAGTGAATAGAAAATGTCCCGAGGGGACATGGGAAAAAGGAAGGATGGGGAATGGAATAATAACAAGAATGGAGGGGATGGTATGAAGGGAGTGAACCAAATGATGAGCCAAATGTACCAAGCCAAGACCACATATTAGTGAGGAATGACTTGTCCCTGGTGTGTGAGACTAAATGGTAGAGGTCATTCGGTCAGTACTACCAAGTAAACCGAGGCTTGGCATCATGTACTTGATACTGTCTCCTTTACCACACTTCCAACAGCATGCTGAAGATCCAAGCATTTTCCATTCATCCATTTCTATGAATTCACACATCTATAACCCCATGATCTATGACAAGTGTTCCTGGGGTTCCTGATAGTTCATCCCCTTGTTCTTTTCTCTTGTTTTCAAACCCTTGTATTTTTCCCACCCTTGTTCTTTGTCCAGACATTTAGAATTCAAGGAGGCCTTACATGTAAATAAATCTCCAGTCAACTGGACTGTTTGCTAGTCCAAATGTCAACTTACATTCCTCTACATTTCCAAAATTAGGGATAGATGATTAAGGAAGGAATAAC
>QLPG01022682.1:0-11276 GCA_003314385.1 Gomphus sp. MG54 | reverse complement strand
GACCCGCCACAACTGACATAAAGAATAAAGCTTACCCGAATTTTGCGATGCCACAGCAATCGCATTCTCTATCTCTCCCAAACTCCTGACGGCCGATGTATCGTCATCGAGGTCAATGCGATCTGTATTGGAAGCCGGGAGATCCTGGAGCTCAATTTCATTCGACGAGGGGAACCCAGCGTCAATTGACTGGGTGAAGTTCTGGTCACCGAATTCGTCCATAATGGCATTATGGATCCGTCATGTAGCTGCATGGAAACTGCCAATGGGAGGGGACGAAGAGTGGGTGGTGCCATTTGGGTGCGAAAGGATCTCTTGGAGGGCCAAATGATTTCGACAGATGATGATGATGGATAGGCTATATGAGGTATTCGTCAATTGACCCAACAAGTTGCATTGCGGGACTCTGACCTGTCCTGCACATAAACAAGGATGTCGGCAATACTAGGCTATTGACATTTGATTAATTTGTCATTCACACCAGTTATATTCAATGAAGAATTTACTCTTAAGACCTGTCATAATCATTGTTCAGCCAACATTGTGCAAGATGTCATCAAGGATTACCTTGTTTAGGATGGTTGATGTTAGAGTTATCGTGAGAACGAATCTGACTGTGGGTTAGACGTAGATTTGGAAAACAGCTAAAAAAACAGATACCCATATCGCAGTACACCTTTGTAATAATTAGCCGCAATAAATCATACCGCCGAGATACGTACTTTGTTCAACAAATACCTGAGTTAGCGACTTGGAGTGAGATACTCTGAACTCTCTCAACACCCTCAAGGTCCCCATGGAATTGGAAAGCGTCACTGCAACAACAACTGTGTCAAAAAGGATGAGCAATACATCCTGTATAGTGTTTACTAGATAATGCATAAGCAGTAAAACCGAACTCAAACGAAGGAAGCCTCACGTCTGAAAATCATGTGAACAGACACGTGAAGGAATACAATCAAGATGACTCACAAGTTAATCTTGTTCAAGTCCATGTCAGTTAGCGCACAGTTGTTCAATTTTCCAAGGAACTATGCAGTGTAGTATAATTTATATTGGTCATCACAAAGTGAGAATATGCAATACATACCGAGAGACAGCCGATAGAACCAATAAATAGAAGACCAAGCATCAAAGCAGTCAGTCTCTTAAGATTGGAAACGGCATATGCCCGTCCCATTAAAAGCCCTGGTAGAATAGATAGATAAATTTATGAGTGGGAAATTAGAGCCGGTGTCACCTTGTATTCCTAGAAAAGCTAGAAAATTTATACCATCACCAGTATGAACCAAGTCATTGCATAGACTGTTTTGACATTAATTTCTGTGCCACGCATCACCAGAATCTTACTAGACCCATATGAATGTGAATTCTTTGCAACTCATGGCAGTGAACTACTCACCCTGGTAGTTGGGTTTGGGAGAGTGTTGAGTACTGAGTATGTTATCGTGTAGATGAAGCCTGCATAGCGAGCCAAAAGATAAAGGACTGATCCTAATCTAAACCTTTTCTTCCAGATATATTTTTTCTCCAGAGGGAGCGTGAGTAGTGTGTCATAAACCAGAAGTGCTGTTTGAAACAGTGAGACCACAATAAGAGCCACATAAAATTACTTCTGGGCTTACTCAAAGCAGAAATTTGAACATAGTTATAAACCACACTGTCCGGATCATAAATCTCCATGAAATCATACAGTTTATGGCACTCACAAATCTGCTGCTAGCTGGACGAAAACTTGATTACTCCCTTGAGAGGACATCTGGTAAGTGAATGTTGAGACGGACTGGATCGTGTGTTGGATCGAGAGACTGATAGATGGAGGCAGAATGTGCAATCTTTATAAGAGTCACGGCGGGAAGATGTTAGTGCATGTACCCAATAAAGTATCTCTGGCACAGTCTCAATTGTCAATTGATGATATGTAGAGGTGGCAACGCGATAGCAGTCATTCATGAAACATGATAACAGTTTTTGAATAGCTTCTCCGTCGCGTCAGAGATGGGATCTCCAACCTAAAACTTTAATCTCCTTCGGGACACCATTAGAGGGATTTACGATCGGATCTGCTCAACGTGTATGGACTCCCCTTAACCATTAGAGGGATTTACGATCGGATCTGCTCAACGTGTATGGACTCCTCCCCTTAACCCCTAACAAAAATGGCACAGCAGACGGTGCGAGAAGCTTAAAGCGTTAGTTACCACTAAACCAGTGAGGCTCAAACCATAGCCACAGTCGTATTCCTATTTTCACTGGTCATTTCAACTCATCCTAGTAGCTTGTGATAGATGTCTGACGAAATAACATGTCATAAATTAGTCGGCACACCACCTCGTTGGTTTTCGATGGCAAGGTTTTCTAGATAGTATGCTCACCCAAGAACATCACGTCAGCGAACATTAACCCATTGTTACGAACTTACAATTTCAGAGTGAATTAGAATCTTTCTCTTGCACAAATTTAGCTCGTAACTGAAAAGGAAAAAAGTGTACATTGTATGCAAAAAATTCATGACACTATTATTCCATAACCATTCGATAGCAGGATACACTTAAGAAGTAGATTTGCGAGCAATGATATACATGGACATTGGCTCTCCTGGTCAGCCTTATGCTAAGTGAGCTATACGAAAGACATACCTGGTAAATTGTGGTTCCTCGAGAGCAACCAATGGCGAACACCATGACCTATTGACAGGTAAATTTTCTATTGATGAGAGCCTGATGAGGTGCCATTATAGCCTGATGGTGCCAAGCGCTCCTATGCACCGCACCACAATATAATACTGGGACGTGATTCGCAATTGATCCGTAGACAGTTTCTCTGGCACACCTTGAGTTCGTCCCTGAATAGAAGTATGGATTCCATGACCATCATAACCGTCCGATGGCAGAATACACCAGAAAGCAGAGATGCGAGAAACGATATACATGGCATTTGGTCTCCGGCGCCTAG
The DNA here is from genome assembly GCA_003314385.1 of Gomphus sp. MG54. NCBI lineage: Eukaryota > Fungi > Basidiomycota > Agaricomycetes > Gomphales > Gomphaceae > Gomphus > Gomphus sp. MG54. The sequence continues at coordinate 8,321 of QLPG01022682.1, read as the reverse complement.
AATAAGTGGGCAAATTGTCGCGAACAACATGACGTATTGACGGCTAAATCTTCCGTTGATGTGGACCCCAAAGCATGCCATACAACCATAAGAGGGAAATCACATGTGTTTGGATCCTTCTATTTTCCATTACGTGATCGTTCCTCTTGCCATGGAAAAACAACGTGGTCATATGCCCATTGATTGATGAAACTGTCGTTTGCCTTATTCAGTCAAACTTCTATCACGAACTACTAGGGGTGAGTTCAAACGCCTGTATCGTTGGTAACAGACGGTTCCAGCTTCTCGCACCGTCTGATGTGCCACGTTATATTGAGCATTAGGGGGGAGGAGTCCATAAACGTTGAGGGAATTTTATTTTGAATTCCTCCAATAGCGTGTTCCAGAAGGAGGTGTAATATTATTAGGTGGAGATCGGAGCTCTGACACGACCCAGAAGAGTCTCAATTCGTTGAAAGGTTATTCCAGTATTTGTTATCATGTTTCATGAATGACTTTTATCGCATTGCTGTAGGAAGCAAGCTTCTACGCGCAGTTCCTGTAGACCTAAGACGGTTTTCAAACGGCCGTGTCTGAACAACCGTCATACAAGGATATTCTACCAACGCTGTGTGGAGTTCTCATTATGTAACAAGAGGAAACTTATAGAAATAAAGAGAATATCTCACTGCAACAGAGTGTGCCTTAGTGTGCCTTGGTGTGCCTTGGTGTTTGGTTTGGGCACCTCGTTCTCAATACACTCGGTGATTACTCAAATGGCACAATCTTTACAACAGTTGCATACCATCAATCGTCAAGCACAGGATCCGATCTTGGTCGGTTGCACTAACATCCTTTCCTTCACCCAGTCATTAAAGATTGCACATTCTGCCTCTACCCATCAGCATCTCATTCCAACACACGTTCCGGTCCTTCTCAACATTCACCTACCGAGTGTCCTCTCAAGGGACCAATCAAGTCCTTGTCCAGCAAGCAATGGATATGTGAGTACCCTAAATTGCACAGTTTCGAGGAAATTTATGATCCAGACAGTTTGGCTGGGAACTATGTCAATATTGCTGCCTCGAGTAAGTCCAGGAGGAATTTCATGTGGCCCTTGGTATGGTCTCACTATTTCATACAGCACTTTTTATTTATGGCACTCTGCTCACCCTCCCTTATGAGAGAAAACACATCTGGAAGAAAAGGCTTAAATTAGGATCAGTCTTTTATTTTTTGACTCGCTATCCAGCCATCATCAACTCGATGATATTCTCGACAACTAAAATTGTCCCATACATAGATATCAAGGTGAGTAGTTCTATGCTGTCAAGCCCACAACACCGAGTACCGACTCACTCGGGAATACCGACCAACCGGCCCTCATCCACATTATCTCGCACCACCGTGTGGCCCCGGCTCAGTACATCCGGTACATCGTATGGACCACTCCTCTTGTACACCCCCTTTCATTGTTCCTTCACCCCCTATCCACTCCTTAACCCGTTTCCCCCGAACAATATGACGGCCACTCATTGTCCTGGCCATTGCCATTGTTTTATCTTAGGCTGTCCTCTATTGTTCTATTCCTGCCTGTCATTTCATTATCTTATTTTCAGCCATACTCTATTATTCTAATACCGCTTACATTCCTTATTCTATTTTTGATCACTGTGGACAATGCCTCCATGTGGTTGCCTCATATCTTATTGTCTCCATTCCTTACGCCACCCTGTTCCACATCTTGCTTCTTAACTATAAAAGTAGCGGGATGTATGTAGATAGTTCTTCACTCAGAATATCGATTGATTCATACCCCCTTGTCTGCTCTCTATTTCTAAAGTCCTTCGCTCGAGCCGACGCCCTCGGCATCCTCTCAAGGCTCCTCTCACTGACCAAATTAGTGGCATGCACGGAACAGCAGGGCGCAACGCAAGAGCACGTTGAAGCCTAGCCACCCTGTAATGGTTTGCAGGACTTAATCGATATCTCGGCATCACCAAATCCTGACATATGCCATGGATTGCAAAAAGTTAACATTCATGTCTAGTAAGACTCTGGTGATGATTAACACAGAATCTAATGTCAAAACAGTCAAACAGTCTATATAGTGACTTAGTTCATTTTGATGATAGTATGACTCTTCTAGCCGGTGATAATGGCTCTAATTTCCCACTCACGAATTCATCAATCTATTCTACAAGAGCTTTTGATGGCACGGGCATATGCCGTTTCCAGACTTAAAAGACTGACTGCTTTGGTACTTTGTCTGTTCTTTATCAGCAATGTCGGGTGTATCTTGGTATGTATTGCAGATTATCACTTTGTGATGACCTATGAAACTTGTTCTGCATTGCAAAGTTCGTTCCAAATTTAAACAACTGTGCACTAACTGATATGGACCTGAAAAAGTTTCACCTATGAGTTAAGGTAGAAGACAAATGGTTTCCGCTATAGTCACGTGACTCAAGCCTGACATCCACCATTTTGCACAAGGATCTGGCAACATTGACAAAAAAATTATTCTAAAACCACAGATCAATGGTATAGAACTATATGTACATATTGTTGGTTTTACTTTTTGAAAAAAATCACTATTGCAAATGTAGTATATCCAAACTTTCAAACATCTTTTCAAAATTCATAATCACATTTTTCAAGCAGTCTGACACTGTCAAAAAAATTTTGGTCACAAAATTTTTGCACTGATGTAATCACCTATATAAGGAAATATTCCATATATAGGAATTTATTCCCACCAGTAATAGTTTTTTTTGGCACTGACATAAGCACCCATATAAGGCAATATTCCATATATAGAAAGACATTCCCACAGATAAGGTAGATGACATATGGATTCCACTAAGGTCACATGACTCAAGTGTCATATCCACCATTTTGCACAAGGATCTGGCAACATGCCAGATACTATTCTAGCTGAGTTAGACAGGGCTCATATTGTATAGTGTAGCATAATCAATTTTTTCAAAAAAATTGCCATCTTCTATAGCAGAATACAATTTTTTTCAATATTTTTTTTGACAATGAAAATTTTTGCGCTGTGACCGTGACATTGTCATGGTTACGAGCAATACCATTGATCACAACAAATGTACCAGCCCTCACATGCAAGGGGCAATGAACTATCAATGCAACAACTGCAGGAAAATCATCCACTCTACTGCCAGATGTTGGGCACCTGGCAGAGGCTCAGCTTGACACTCACAGCAGAGAGGCAATGACTGTCAAGTGCATGTACTGAGTATCCAGTAAATTTGGCAGTGCTGACCAAGTAAATCGGACTATGTTCATGCCCAAGTGTCCAAGCTGCATGTAAGTTACTTGGTATGCCAGTTTCGGCTCAGCACATCTACCATCCACATTCCTTGCCCCCATCTCTCATTCACCTTACCTCAAACACCATCCATTAATCCTGCCACATCCACTCCTCACTCCTCAATCCGCCTTACCTTGGGACTTCCTGTCCTTGTTTTATCTTCAGTCACAACCATTGTTTTATAGTCAGGCACTCCCTATTGTCTTATCCTTGGCCACATTCATATTATTCTATCTTTTATTGTTCTATCCCTGTTTGCATTCCTTCATTCTAATTTTACTCATTGTGGATGAAAACCCACATGCTCTGTATACCTTATTGTCCCACATTCCTTATTCTACATGTCGCCTCCTAAACCTATATAAGTAGGGCATGTATATACATCTTTCCTCATTCTGAGTATTAACTAGGCTGAGGCCCTTCTACCTTCTCCTCCTCTGTTAAAGTCCTCTACTCAGGCCGGCATCATCGGCATCCTCCCAAGTACCCTGTCTGTTGCAAATCAGTGGCATGCATGGAAGAGTAGGGCACAACACATGAGTATGTTGAAGCCAAAGCCACCACTCCCAGCCTGTAGGACTTGGCCATCTCTGTCTGACATCTTGGCATTCCCAAAGCTTGACAACAACACTCAGAACCTCCCAGTAATAAAGCATAGTGCTAAACCAGGTCAACCACCAGTTTCCTAACCAGAACCATAGGTGAACAAACCTATGTCAGGGGATGACCTGTTTTCCATACTGAGCCAAAGCAGAAGAGCATATCTCAGATGCCTGCTTCACTGATACCAAGCCTGAACTGAAACCTTGGTACCTTTGGTGCTATATGTTGAGACAAATGACAGAGGGGATAGGGGAGCAGAGAGGAGGCATAGAGATAAATGGGATTGGGAGCGCAGGAAAGTGCATGCAGTATATGCAGGTCAGAAGAGCCAGGAAGCAGAATTGGACATAGGGACACCCCAGAATAAACAAAATTAGTATTATAACAAATGGAGAATTACATACCATTATAGCACAGATAGGTATAGCAGTAGTGGTTTGAGAGATGGTAGCCTATATGCTAAGTGCATATAGAGACAGGTAGAATATAAGGGCTGAGAGGCTAATTGCTGCACCTGGGACAGGGTCTATGGGGCAGAAATAAGTCAGAAGACATATATAAATAAGGAGACATAACACCCACATGATGGGAAGCAGAAGAAATCATATCCAGGCATATATATATATATATAGGTGGTATAGCCTCACTAGGAGAGGAATGAGGGTACGACAGCAATATAGGACTTAGGAAGGTGATAAGAGGCACAAAGGAAGTTTTCTTACTTAGTTGAGCCACACAAACAGGGGTAGACAGGAATAGATTGTAACATGATGACCCACATCAGATCAACTATATATGGATGCCACCTCAGGGTAGTTACACAGGGCCTCATACATTGGACACAAATTCTCTATAAAAGATCAATAGTTAGAACATTATAAAACTAGTCTCACACTCAAAGAAAACTGCTTCCTGTCATAATCAGCATATTCAAAGTCACTCATGTGATCCTGATAAGATATCAGGGCACATACAACATTGTTGTTGCTCATATCTCTGGACTAGCAGGAATGCACCACAAGGTGTCATATGATTTATTTGTATTTTAACCAGATTTCTCCATAGCCTCAACTGTCATTATATAGGCATATGGCCCCTTGTATATCTAACTGTGCACTCATATAATCAGGCACATCATCAGGCCAAATGGGGTTAGATCAATCAACTTTGATATTCAGGTCTCCAGAGACAATGGAAATAAAACCTGATACATATTGTAAGACACTCACACCAGTACTAAACATTAATAGTACTAGGGAAACCTATATTCAACTCCCATGTGCCCAAGCACACCCCATAGCTGCCTCCCTAGAACAGCACTTAGTTGAACTCAAAAAACCTTTACATCACATGTCAGGCAGTATATACACAGAAAATAAAAACAGAGTAAAAACAAATAAAACAAAAATAGATAGAATAATTGTACAGCAACCCTCAACCATCCTCCAGCACATTAACCAAGACTGTAGAGACCTCTGAGGAACAGAGAATGAGTCATGGGAAGGACAGAAGGGAAAGCAGAAAGGGAGCAAAGGAGCAAGGATGTTAAGTCTTGGTAATGCCAATAGTGTGGATGGGAGTCGGCCAAGCAGATCAATCAAGGTGGCTAGGCTTCAACATACTCATGCATTGCACCCTGCTGTTCTGCGCATGCCACTAATTTGGACAGAGGAAGGACCTGGGAGGGTGTCAAGAGTGTTGGCCCGATGTAGAGTTGCTGTAGGTAATGAATACCTAAAAGCCTGCATGCACCGGTCCTTTTTTCTGGTGAGGGCTAGTGCAGTCGTTCGGCACAGCTGAAATTGGTTCTGTGACTCGGCTATGTATGAACAAAAATAGAATGTGAATGAAATATGGTGTGATGTGACAGGAATGTGACCTGAGATGCGAACATGTCATGCTGACTAATACTTGGACTTTGACTTTGGACTTGAATACAATAGTCTAGATGATTCTAGACTAGCCTTGAATTGGACTTGTAGACTGGACTTGGGGCTTTAACTTGTGAACTTGTTATTACAGAGGTGAGCCAGAGGCCTTTATATACAAAAACCAAGCAACAATGCAAAACGATGCAAGAGGTTGGCTATGTCAGTTGAATGACAAAGCATGAGAACAAAGTATACAAAAGAGGAAACTATGGAGAACTCTGGAGAAATAGTACAGCATCGAGGCTGCGTGAATAGGGGCTAGGAGCTATGATAGGGGGAGACTAACCAAAAAGGTAACGATGATGAATAACAATGAGAAAAGACTAACAGAATAGGAAACAGGTCTGAGTCATGCCAAGAAAAGGGGAAACATATAAAAGAAACAATAAGGAAGTCCACCAATAAACGTCTAACAACCTTGTCTACTACTCCTGAGGAGCCTTAGGATGAGTCAGGGGACTGAGTCATCTTGGAGTATTTCCAGGTCACAGGCAACATATCTTCCGCAATTTCTCTAGTATCCAATCCAAGGATAGGGGTCTGGGAGTAGGAGGACTAATGGGTATACAGTTGTGCACTTTCATTTTGTATTTAAGAGTGAGTCGAATGGAGTGGGCAGGATAATCAGGATGGGATGGTGCCCTGAACTCTGCCTCATATTCCATTCTACTCCTATCATGATATGCTGGTCTAGACATCATTCCAAGAAATATGTATGGTTCTTGGCTTTCTAGAAAATAGACTGCATCTCCTATCGCATATGACTGAGTGTAGATTGGATGGGATTGTCTTCTGAGTGAGAAATGTGCTGGTGAGGGTACACGAAGATAATGATAGGTTGATGGTTCTGCCTGGATATGTGTGTCCTGGGTGTTGTAGCATTGCATGGGAATGAGCTCTGAAGAAGACATGATGACAAATTGGGAGTCTGAAGATTGGAGTGCTGAATGGAATGATTGGCTATGTGATGTGGCGACAGTGAAGGTAATATGGAATGAGTGCCATCAGAGTCTGATTTGGAACATGGTTGAGATCGGTCGCTTTACTGTCACCGAGTAAGGGACTTCAGATGGAAGGAGGGGACTAGAGAATGTGAACCAAGTTGATATTCAGAGTGAGGAACTATCTACATACATTCACTACTTATATAGGTTAAGAAGCAAGATGTGGAACAGGATAGAATAAGGAATGGAGAACAATAAGGTATGAAGAATCATGTGGAGGTATTGTCCACAGTGATTGAGAATAGATTAAGAAATGTAAGTGAGAATAGAATAATGAGGTATGGCTGAGAATAAAATAATGAGAGAGTGGAGGAGAATATAATAATAGAAAGTGACTGAAGATAAAACAATGGCCCTGACAGAAGTAATAGATGAATAACAAGTGTCCTGAGGGGGAGATGGGTAAGGGAAAGGATGGGGAGGAAATGAACAATAGGGAATAGAGGGGATGGGGTAGGGAGAGTAGACAAATGATGTGCCAAATCTACTGAGCCAAGACCATATACTAGTGAGGAATGACTTGTCACTAGTATGTGGGTTTAATTGGTAAGAGTCAGTCGGTCAGTATTGCTGAGTGAACTGGAGCTTGGTATTGTGGACTTTGCTTTGGAACCATTGATGATTTAACCCAAGAAGCATGACAAAACTTTGGTATGATAAAAGCCTGGTCAAGTTCTCCAACAAGACGATAGCAAGTGAATGCCAGTCCGGGTTGTTTTCCAAAAAGAATTGTTTAGAGAGGGCCTTGGCAGGTACCTTGTCAATTACATGTAGGAATAATAGTTTATGAGCATAAAATATTAGTTCTACCCTTGCCTAGGATTATTTCCACTTGATGTTCTGTATAATCTGGGTTTAGTTCTTTTACTATGTTTTTGCATACCTTTTTCTGTTATAACAGAGAACCTTCCACTTCAGTAGAAGGGTGAGCTTCACTCTTCAGAATGAACCTCGGTTTTGTCAATTGGTCTTCAGACCTCTTGATGGAAAGGGTGGCAACTGGTCTTTGGACCAATGTACCTAAGTTGGTCTTCGGACTGACTTACATAAGAGTGCTTGCTGCACTAGATAATCCGGTGGATTAAAGATAAGAGTAAGATTGATTGTCAAGCGTCGGGTACTGACAGACTTTGGTACTGCCGAGGGGTGTTGTCGAAAGGTCGGGCGGACTATGGCCAAGTCCTGCAGGACAAGAGTAGTGGCGTTGGCTTCAACGTACTCATGTGTTGCACCCTACTTGCCATGCGTGCCACTGTATTTACAACAGACAGGTACTCGGGGGGATGCTGAAGATGCCGGCCTGAGTCGAGGACTTAACAGAAGAGGAGAAGGTAGAAGGGCCTAAGCCTAGTCGATACCCAGAATGAAGAAGTATGTACATCTATGTCCTACTTATATAGGTTAAGAGGCGACATGTGGAATAAGGAATGTGGGACAATAAGGTATGCAGAGCATGTGGTTATTGTC